>CANUEP010251402.1:0-137280 GCA_947857235.1 Jatropha podagrica
TCCGCAATTGACAAATTTTTTGCTGCATGTTAAATGGACCTAATTTACCTTTTTGCCCCTGTTAATTAAATCCCCAACCAATTTTTTACCCCCCCCCCCCCCCCCCCCCCCCCAAAAAAAAAATCTAACCTAAATCGCGATATTTCTTTCTTTCTCCTCCATCGAAGTTCTATCTCTTCCCTGATCTACTCACCTCATTAGCATAATCTTGTAAAAAACTGAATGCAATCGCTGAGAAAGGGACAAGAACATCATATCGTTCGATTTACCACCAAAATAGAGCGAGATTGCAGTGCTTCTCATTAGCATTCTCGACAATGGAGACAAGGCATTTCTTAAATCTTTAACTTGCAGCTTCTGTTTGTGGCTTAGACTTATAATTGATCATCTTGTCTTATATTTTATTTGTGTTATTTGAAAAGAAAAATACGATTTTATGTCAAATTAGTAACTGATGATCATGAATTGAAATTTCTGTGAAGAAATGACGTAATTCCCTTTCTTTATGTTTGTTTTGAATGTGTGTAGTGACTACAGTTACGTGCTTGCTGTAAATTATGGTGCGATTTTCCTCAATGATGTGGCTGGGAGTCGAAAGGTATATGTGAGTGGTGATGTAATGGACATCGGGGTAGATATTGATAACTTTTCAGTGGAAGGCTTTAGAGATTGCATGAAAGATGTAATGGGGAATAGGGTGATAGATAAAACATCATTTAGATAACCACAATTGCCACTATCACATGGATTGATGTTTCTGGATGAGGGGACTAGACATGCGCTTTTGAACTTTTTGAGGCAAGTGGGTTCAGTAGATGTGTACATTGAGCATGTGATACATAAGGACAAAAGTGTCATAAAAGATGGAGGAGGAGAAATAAGTGGGGGTATTTGTGATAATATAGGTGCTGAACCACTTAAGACTAGTCAAAAGGGTAAAGAAAAAGAGTTTCAGGGTAGTAGCTGTAGTCTTAATGAGGGAAACAGACCAGTAGATGTCTGTAATGAGAGTGTAGTACCAAGTGAGGAAGTCGAAAATCCAGCTGCAACTTTTCTTAGTGAGAGTAGTGGGGTGAATAGGGTTGGGAGATTATTTGATATTGATGTGCAATCTGAAGTGAATAGAATGGGTGGGTTAGGAGATGAGAATATAGTAGAGGGTGAGGAGGAGGCACAACATGAAGATGATGAGGAGGTAGTTGAGTGTGAGTGGATGTCATGCGATGATAAAGAGCTTCAAGATGTAAGAGATGTAATCAGAAATTTCAAATCAAACTCAAGGAGGCCAATTGATAGAGTTCGGATTCAAGAAAATCCAAGAAATGTGGCAGTTGAGAAAGATGACTTTATTGATGAAGTTCAAGAAAGAGTTAAGAGGGGATTTTAAAAGAGAGGTAAGTTTCCTATCTTTGATTCAGAAAGTAGCATTATTAAGCTTTCACTAGGCATGATTTTTAGTAGCTCTCAACAGTTTAAAGATGCTGTAACTCAAAAAGCAATTGAAGATTGCAGAAATGTTAAGTTTGTAAGAAATACTAAAGAACAATTTAGGGCCAAATGTGTTAATCCAACTTGTTCATGACTTGTTTGTGCTTCAAAGAATTCTGACAATAATGATGTTCAGATTAAGACCTTAGTGGACAAGCACACATGTGCTATTTCTTTTAAGAATAAAAGAGTAACTGCAACTTGGTTGTCAAAGAAGGTATTAGCTAGATATAAGAGTGTAGAAACAATGAAACTTCTGGATTTGAAAGCTCAATTGAAAGAAGATATTAGTGTAGAATGTAGTTTGACCATGCTTAGAAGGGCAAAAATATTATTTATTTCTAGAATGAATGGGGACACAGAGGGTGAGTATGCAAAGTTATGGGACTATTTAGATGAGATTAAAAGGTCTAATGAAGGGAGTACAACTGAGTTGAGAGTGGAGAGACCTATTCCTTATGAGCTTGTAATGTTTGATAGGGTGTACGTATCATTTGATTGTTTGAGGAAAGGTTTTATGGGTGGCTGTAGAAGAGTTATTGGCTTGGATGGTTGTTTTCTAAAAGGAAAGATAAAGGGTGAGCTATTGATAGCAGTGGGGAGAGATGGAAACAATCAAATGTTTCCAATTTGTGGGCTGTTGTGAAGGTAGAAAATACAAGAAATTAGAATTGGTTCATTGAGCTTCTAAGAAAGGACTTGGATATTTCAGATGGTAAAGGGTGGACATTCATTTCAGATCAGTAGAAGGTACTATTAATTTACTTATTTTTTCTGTCTTTTTCATTAGTTTTAAAATGTTTGCCCTTAACACACGTATGTTTTTCCAATGTATGCAGGGACTACTTAATGCTATCAGGGAGCAGATGCCAAATTGTGAGCAGAGGTGTTGTGCTAGACACCTATATGCAAACTGGAGCAAGAAGCACAAGGGGACAGAATTGCACAAGTTTTTTTGGGCTTGTGTTAAGTCATATAACATGCTTGATTTTGGGGCAAATATTGAAGTTTTGAAGCAACAATCTACTCAAGGTTTTCATGACATTCTTAATACTCATCCTTCACATTGGTGTAGGGTTTATTTTAATACTAATGTTAAGTGTGATATTATAGATAATAACTTGTGTGAGACTTTCAATGGTAAGATCATAGAAGCTAGATGCAAAAACATTATTTCTATATTAGAAGACATCAGGAAACAAGTAATGACAAGATTGCATAAAAATAGAGATGTTGTTAGTAAATGGGTTGGGGAATTTAGGAATATGATTAGAAGAAAATTGCATATTAATACAATAAAGAGCAGATTATGTCATTTAGTCTCAAATGGGGAGAAGGGATATGAGGTTTTGTATAAGAATGACACATGCTGTGGATTTAAGGAAACAAACATGTCCTTGTAGAGCTTGGGAGGTATCTGGAATTCCTTGTCCACATGCAATATGTGCAATGTTGGACACTGGAGATATGCCACATGAGTATTTGTTAATTTGGTATAAGAGGGACACATACCTTTAAGCCTATTCCCATATGATGAAGCCCATGAATGGTGAGAAGTTTTGGCAAAAAACAGGAATTGAAGGGCCTTTACCACTAAAGAATGATAGAAAGCTTGGAAGGCCTCCAAGAAATAGAAGGAAAGAAGAGGGTGAGATAAGTAATGGACATAAATTGTCAAGAAGGGGAAGAGTGATGACATGCCAAGTTTGCTTCACAACTGGATAATAGGAAATCTTGTCCAAAACTGAAAATCACTTCACCAACTGACTCTAGGCATACTAAATTGCAGGTAACTTTTACACGTTTATGCTTCCATTTCATTACAATTTGCTTTGATTTTTTTTTATTTTGTGGATTTTCTATCATTTTGTAGACAAAGGGTAGGAAAGGAGGCCATAACAATGGAAGTAAGGGTACCCCAAGGCATGCTCCAACTGAGAATGTTGCAATTCGGACTCAATATTCCCAAACTATAGAAGAGTCACACTTCTTTATGAATGAAACAAATGTTTTTATTTCTAGGAAGAAGTCTAAGTGAGCTCCCAAATCACCCATTGGTTTTGGTGTTTACACTAACTTTAGGACAGGATCAGTAACAATTGATGTATGAAATTCCCTTTTTTTACCATTTTCTTTTATTTGTTTTTGCCAATGTTGCCTTCCAAATGATTAAAAGTTGTGTTGTGTACCTTTTTTAGCCTGGTAATAGTGGTGAAAGATAAGTTTTGCCTTATAAAAGAAAGGGTAAAAGAAGAGAAGGGAATGAACATGAACCCTCATTTATGACAGAAAAGGAACCGGGATTTTACAAGATGGGAAGTCACTACATTACTAGAGGATATTTGCAGGTACATATTTTCTTAACTGATACTCAAGATTCATCATCTTAGTTGAAATTTTATGTGAGTTTGAGGATGAGTTGTGCATTTTTTACACATATAGGCTGCAAGAAATAAGAAGGAAAAACTACAAAGTGCTGCTGCCAAGAGGAAATCTAGGGAAGTCAATGTTAGTGGAAAAACCTCCAAGAAGTCCAGGCTCACTGAGGACAGCATTGCTTGTAGAGAGGATCCCAATGATGTAATGCAAACCTAAGAATCAGTTAATAAAGGAAATTGTAATAGTACTTTTTGTTTCTTTTTGTATTGGCTTGAACAATGTGAATAGCCACAAGTCTACATTTGACTAATTCTGTCGTTCAAGGCTTCAGACCTTACATTTGATGTTAACAGAATTGAACAATTTATGTTAACAGGCTATTAATTTGAGAATTGTGATTTAAAGATTTTGGGATTTATATTTGACATGTTTAAGTGCTTTTACTTGTTACTTTCAAAGCTTTCAAGAGAAATAACCACAAGGGTAGTATATTAATGTAGATTTCATGTCCATTTTTTTGTGTACATTAGCGTGCTATACATTTTGTCTAGAATAGTATTGCATTCTACATTATATCAATCAACCATTCATAAAGCTTACTCTCTCTTCCAATTATCTCAACATGGAGCATACTTGGTTCACAACTTCCACTTCTTGAGTAGTCGACCTTGGTCCAATTCACCCATTAGAGGACCGATTCGGAACTAAAGATTTCTCTTATCTTCTATTGTTGTTGCCCTTTTCTGGGGTTATAGAGCCTGTTCCCCTCAGCCTTCTGCATGATCTTCGAACCGCCCTACAGCTGTAGAATTTTCTGCACAATTTTGTTGCATTTTTTAAGTCCACATTTTGCACCATTTTTTTTACAGATTGTGTTTATATCAATTTCATGTTCATTTATCCCTGATTTTACCAATACCAAATTGTACACCAGTAATACAGATTAGAAGAAACATTTTAAACAAATAGCTTAAAAGAAACACATGCAACATAACATTGATTTCATTTCACAAAAGATTCACCATTACAAATACAATCAGATTTCATTCAATCTCAAACTAGGATATTACAAATTTGCTTCATCTAAAGGCACTAAAATTCATCATAAACACTAACTACCCAGCACATTAGTTCAATCACCATTTCAAAACAATTATAATGATGGACAAAACAAACTAAAACCATAAAAACTTCTCCCATTTTCAGCTTCTTTGCAACTCAACTTCCATCTCATTCTTACTCTTCAACAATCTAGGAATAATTCTCTTTGCTCTATTGCACATAACATGATCGAACCATTCAAAGAAATCGCAACCATTGTTTCGCTCGACCTTCAAATTATAAAAAGAAAACTCAAACTCAAACAAAAAGAAAATCAAATAAAAGTGAAAAGTACAAACCACAGCTACAAACTCACCAAACGAATCTCGTAAGTGACAAAATTCAATGTCGTCCATGATGTTCAAACTGGGCATGCGATTCCGCACTTGCAAAATCAAAAATCCATCACCAACTAAAGAAGATATGAAGAGCGAGGGAGAAAGAAACAGAGGGATCAACAACAAGGTCAGCAGATTAGGGAAGAGAGGTAAGCAGATTAGGGAAGAGATAGAACTTCAATGGAGGAGAAAGAAAGAAATATCGCAATTTAGGTTAGATTTTGGGGGGGAACAAATGGGTTGAGGCTTCAATTAGCAGGGGCAAATAGGTCATTTTGGTCCTTTTGCCACGCTGGCGTCCTATGTGTCAAGTGCGTCAGTCCTAGTTGGCAGCCATCATTTTTGGAGTCCCATTAAATGCCACTCGATTTTTTGGTAAGCCACGTCAACTGGAGACACCAACATAGAAAAAAATGCAAGTTCAGGCACTCAATTGTCACAATTTTTCGTTCAGACACCAAAATAGAAAAAATTGACAAGTTTAGGCACTAAAATTATAATTTATCCTCCTCATATCAATAAAATTCAATCACAAAATGTATAGTTAAAATTCGATAATGAATCAGTTGAACACCAAATTTAACCAGACACTATTAAGCATTACAAAATTTTTAAACACTATTCAAGCTTACTATCTCGTTCGGGGACTTGATAATCACTCGGCCTTCAATCTTTGATTCGAACAAAGAGTCATTCGGTAAATACCGAATGGATTTTAAACAAATTCTTCTGCTATTAATACCTATTAACTAATAAGGATTCTTGACTGTCAATCAACCGAGTCGAACCGCATATCAGCCCCAAATTGTTGATCCTGACAATGAGGCAACTGCAATTGGCCTTGACTACCGGTTAGGCGTGATTGGCCGTCCCTAGTTGAAAAATGCCTGAGAACACCTTCCCTAACCCTTTTGCCTATTAATACCCCTCCAAATCCGTTCTCTACTCGAAAATGACATTTTTGGAATTGAAGGAATAAGCAGTTATATAAGACTAAATCTTTAAAATTGTGCAGTAAATTCCCCAAATAGGAAGCATGGAGTAATAATTCTGGTACAACCTCAGGGATTTCATAGTAATTTAACCCTTGATAAAATAAAAAATTTGAACAACATCCGAAATGTTTGGACTTTCTTTTTTTTTTTCATTGTCGTTTAGTCTAATCGTAATGCTACTGCCAAAAACTATGTCGTTCCCCGTATCTCGAGTTCCAATTGTTTTCTCGTTCCTCACTCTCGCTGTTCGCGTTTTCAAGCACGCAGCACAATTTTCTCCTCCTCGGTCTTGCATCCTTCTTTTATTTGATTTTGCAACTTCGAATATGGTGAAAATCACCGACAGATTCTGACTGCAACAGATAGAAGTTGAAAGAGTTCAAAAGAAATAGAAACGTTGATTTCGACTTTCTACATTACCAACTGAGAGAGATCTGCGTGTAATTTTGCTTTGTTTACGAAATGGAATACAGGAAAATCAAGAGTGAGGTATGCTTTCTTTCGATTTCCCTCTTAATTTGCATTAGAAGCCGAATCCCTAATTAATTCTCTTGATTTATCTTCTATTAGTTCTATTGAACTCGACATTGATTTGCATTTTCCTGATTTTTTTTTGAAATGGATAGTTTTGAACAGTGTTAATGGTTTGTAGTTAGTTTAGTTAGTGGAAAATTATAATTGATAGCTCTTACTGTTTTGCTTTTTTTTCCAGTGAAGAGAGCTGTGTATCTATAGTACTAAAATTTTTATGATACGTTATCTTTGTAGGATAAAGATGAGGTCAGTACTGCTGATGACATAGAGAACTTAAGAAACAATTCTGTTTCAGGTGCATTTTCTTTTCTTTTCCCTTCTTTTTGTCCTGACATATTATGTAAATCTTGCTGGTGTTCGAGTATTTTATAACTGCTCTTTCAAGATCTGACTGGAAATTATTTCCGTTTTGGTGTGCTTATTTGCCCTTAAATTGCAGTTCCTGTAAGTAATGTGGGTACTTTGGCAGGTGGCTCAAATGAAAGATCAAAGTGGAAACGCAAGTAAGATCTGATATTAATAATAGTTACTAGTATCATTTGCAGTTTGGCACAAACTGAGGAAGTGTGTATTGTGTTTCTTATAATTAATTGTGTCAATTTTGCTTTTTCTTCATCGGGATAGGACCGTTGTTACGCTTGCATTGACTATTCTCACAAGTTCACAAGCCATACTTATTGTTTGGTCCAAGAGAGCTGGAAAGTACGAGTATAGTGTTACTACGGCAAATTTTTTGGTGAGCATATTATATATTTCGTTTGACATAAAAAAAATATGAATGAGAAGTGGCTTCTTAAACAATAGTTTAGAACTGCTTTTACACACACGCACAGACTCTTAGGTGATTCCCAAGATATGCTGTTCAAGTACATTGATACTAGAGTTTTACCTCTCTTTCTATTGTCAGGTGGAGACCTTGAAATGTGTCTTATCACTTGCTGCCTTGGCAAGAATCTGGAAAAATGAAGGCGTTACAGAAGATAACAGGTTACAATCTTTTTATTATTAATTTGGGATTTCATTTTGCCCTCTTGAGAAAATTTGCAATAATGAGAATTTTTTATGCCATTGCATGATTGAAACAGTTCAACGGTTCAACATCTTGTGTGAGATCATAGTTTTAATTTCCTTATTGCTTGTTTTGCTGTAAGTTAAGGGCATTCTTGTTTGACTACATTATGACAAGGAAGCAACCCAGCGGGGTGTAAAAACAATTGTCCCACTAAAATCTTGAGTGGTGTTCTTTTTCAAACAAATTTATTATTAACCTGACTGACTTCACAACTGCAGTATTATTGCCTGCTCATTTTGATATGACTGGTACTGTTCCTTGACTTAAATTACTTACAATTGTGCAACATCTCATGTTTCATGAATCTCTCTATTCAACCAGGTTGACTACCACTTTTGATGAAGTTAGTGTTTATCCCATTCCTGCAGCACTTTACCTGGTCAAGAATTTGCTTCAGGTGGGTTTATGCTAATTGTTTTTTGATTTTAATTATCAGCAATAACAGGATATTCTTTTAAAAGGCCTTATCATTTGTTCCTTGTAATTTTGTGGCAGTATTACATCTTTGCCTATGTGGATGCTCCGGGTTACCAGATACTGAAGAACCTTAACATTATCAGTACTGGTGTTTTATATCAAATGATACTTAAGAGAAAGTAAGTCTTTTCGGTTTGCACCATGTACCTGAATATTATAATTTTTGGTGGAACATATTTTAAAAAGATTTAGCAGAGAGATGAGGCGGTTAATATTTACTTAAGCTGAAGACACATTTAAATAATAATGGTTTTACAAGATTCATGCATATTATATGCTCTAATTTTGTTTTCAGGTTAAGTGAGATTCAATGGGCAGCTTTCATTCTATTATGTGCCGGCTGTACCACAGCCCAGTTGAACCCTTCGTAAGTTTCGTTCACTGTCCTGTTTTCATTTTCTTGTTTAATATGATTGTTCCACTTTTATTTCTTTTCTCACTGATGGACGTGCGTGTTTATGTTTGAAACATGCACCTGGCTTTTAGTCAAGTAAAGGATAATGAATTTTCTATGGAAAGTGGGTATAAATTTTAAGCTACCAATTAATGTATCCGTGGATAATCTCCATGATCGAGAATCAAGTATTAAAAAAGCGTTTATTTGTTACAAAATGGAATAAATGATCTGAACTTGGATAGTCCAAATGAAGGTCCCTCGTTCAAATGCTGTTAGGCTGGGATGTAGCTTGGGATTTTATGAATAAGTTGCTTACCCTTGTAGCTTAAGGCCCAATGGGGCTTTTAACATTTTCCTTACCTCTTTATAGCATAGACTTCATTTCAAATTCAATTTAGTTTATTGATTTAATTGAATGACTGCTGTAGAAAATGTCATTCTTTTTTGCAGTTCTGATCATGTTCTACAAACTCCTTATCAAGGATGGATAATGGCCATTGTGAGTCTTTTGCATCTTTTAGGTGTTTAGTCCAATGTAAGACGGCATATTGTAAGAGAAAAAAAGCTCTGCCTATTCATTTGTTGGGCTAGTAATATGCGCTTCCTTTGCAGGTGATGGCCCTTTTAAGTGGTTTTGCTGGAGTGTACACTGAGGTATGTTTTCAAGTCCAGAGAGTTTCTTCCTTTATTACTTGGGGTTTTGCTTGATGTTTAGAATATTAATTTATCTGTTACATATTATCATCAGCTATGACCAAGAATTGGCTTGAATAGTTAGTTATTAATTTCAAATAATAAGAATCCTCTCAGTCAAGGAATTTCTCCTCTGAAATGGCATAAACGTTCAATGTAACTTTGCTTTTCATAGGCTATAATTAAAAAGCGTCCTTCAAGAAACATAAACGTGCAGAACTTCTGGTTATATGTCTTTGGAATGGTCTTCAATGCTGTTGCCATTGTGATTCAAGATTTTGATGCAGTGCTGAACAAGTAAATCCGATCTCCTGTTATTTCTTGATTATGATTAAACTCCAATTCTTTAGTTACTTTCTAGGAACTCATTATTATGCTGATTTGATTATACTTTTCAAAGTCTTGTTTTAATAAATTATATTGCTTTGTTGTTCTTCACAATGGTAAATTGGTTATATTTATGTTTTATCTTCCAGAGGGTTCTTCCATGGATACTCATTAATTACAGTTCTCATGATTCTCAATCACGCACTCAGGTTTGTTGTCCGTCTTTTCTTGCTTGTCTTGTGTGTCAATCGTTCCCCTTATGGCAACAAAGGTTTAATTTTTTGGTTGCTGAGAAAATTTTGAAATCTTGGTAATAATTAATGATATATGATCAACTCCAGGGATGAATTGAAAAGGAAATCTTTATTGGTCCTACCTCCTATTTTTTATGAAGAGAATTGCAATGTTAGAAAGCCATTTGTGGTTAAAAGTTTTCATTTTTTTTTTAATCATTGTAAACTACTATTATATATACAGCTACAGAAATTATTCCTTGCTTTATGAGATCCTCACTCCAATGTATTAATAGAAAGAAAAATAGAAAAAAAGACTTGGCATTATTAGTTGTTTGAGAAACAAATCTATCAGCTTAGTTACGGTAGCATAAATGACATGACAATGATAAAGCAAAATGCTGATGAATGATAAAGGATTGCTTAATTCTGTATGTATCATACTTCTACTTGATGAACATTTATGGCACTTTTTTAAAGAATTCAATATGTCCTCTTTAGACGATATGTATAACAGCTCATGTTCTGTGCAGTGGCATCGCTGTATCCATGGTAATGAAGTATGCAGACAATATTGTAAAGGTAAAAACATACTCTTGGAACTAGGCACATATTAACTTTCCATTTATAGGATGAAAACATATTAGTAACCCTGTTTTCATATTTTCATAAAAGCAAAGTGACTCTATGATATTTCATTCCATAAAGGCTGTCTATTTTTAATAATATTAATTATTGATAGTGACAATAAAAGACGATCTTCTCTTCTCTTTCTGTCTGCTAGAATTCAGTATGATTTCAGAAATATCAGATTGTGCTATTTCAGTGAAAAAAATGGAAAACTTGGGTGGAATACTATTATTGAAGAAAACAGGGTCTGATTTTTCTTTTGTTTATTATTTTGAACTCTTAATAGATTTGGTGTTGAGTATTGTAAAAGACAAGGAAATGGATCAACAGCATATTTATGATCTTTAAGTGTTGTTCCTCTATTTAATTAACTTTCAAATGCTATGCAGGTCTATGCTACTTCAGTGGCAATGCTTCTTACAGCAGTTGTGTCTGTTTTCTTGTTTGGCTTCCATCTATCCCTTGCTTTCTTCCTTGGCTCAACGTAAGCTGCCTATAGCACACACTTCATCTGCTTTAACTATAGTTTGTGCATCATCTGCCTTGTTTATAATACACGCTTGGAGAGTATTATTTATTGCAATATTCAAATGCAAGGTGCTTTAATGGTTTTGTTTACTGATACTGTTTACATCTTTTATTTTTTCAGTGTTGTCTCTGTCTCGGTGTATCTACACTCCATTGGAAAGCTAGCAACAAGACAACGATAACGACTTCAGCCAAATTCAATGTAAAGGCTTCTATTATTTTATTTTTTACCTACAGCTATCATGAGATTTTACTTATTTAATATAGATTACTGTAAGAACAGCATTGTACCTTTTCCTTTTCTTTAATTCTTTTAGAATTAATCATGATAAACAAATATGCAGTACTGGAGTCTTTTAAGTCCTCAATACATGCTTTTTTTGAAACGTAATTACTGAAATGTTAATCATTTTGCCTATGTACTTTCTGAAATTATATCATTCCAGTGCAGTATTTTACTGTGAATCTCCCCAGCAAAACTACGAATGACGAGAAGTCCGTTCAGTGATAAAACTTTGATATTGAACTAGTGATGTAATTATCCTTTTGATTAATTATTACTTCCATCTTGGATTATAGCAGCTAGAGATGAGTTATTTGGTTCGGTCTAGACTGAGATGAACAGCTCTAGATAATCGAACTGAACTGAATGGTGGATTTGACTTTCAGCTTTTTTTTTAAAAAAAAAGAAAGTTTAAAAACACAAATAAATTGAATTTTATTAAAATTTAACATAAATGAAAAACTAAATAAACTAAAATATTTTGCATATTATTCTAGTTTCCATTTTAACCAATATAATTTCTTTTTATGAACTCTTTTCTTGGTGAAAGCGGAGGTTGATGGCTGACAGTAGCAGAATTCCAATGGAAAGTGACCCAACTCTAATGGAGATCGACATAAACAATAAGTTGGCATTAGGAATGCGCATAGCTAAGCATATGATTCTCCAAGAAATCAATAACAGAAGCAAACGGAATTTGGCTGTCTCCATTATCTCTACATGTTTTATTGAATCTTTTAGCTTCAGGCTCCAAAGGACGTACTTTAGAACAGAAAAGATGCTAAACTTTCTTGAATCAGAAAGCATTAATGACCTTACTACTCAGCCTTCCCATATGATGGATCTTGCAACAATTATTGAAGAGTTTCCTGAATCTGAAGTAAACTTTAGTCACCTTAATTCCCAAGAAGGATCTTCTAATATTCTTCTCGGTGACGGTAGACCATAGGCGGGGCCTTCGTTTTTCTGCGGCTCATTCTCCTTTTCTCCTCTTCCTTAGGGGCAAAAAAAAAAAATACTTTAGGGACGTTTAAAAAAAGTTAAAAAAATCGTCCCCTGTACTTTTGGGACACTAGAAGGCCATTATGAGGGCGACTTTTTCAATCCAAATTTTTCAATTCACAGTATTAAGATTCAAACATACAAACGTTAGTTAAGGGTCCGAACACCTCATCCCATCGGACCAATCAATAATGATTAATTTCTCTCTTTTTAATACATGACATACTTATTATTATTATATGAGACAGTAAATTGTATCACTAGGAGATATGTTACTGATATTGTATGTTTATTGGGGAATCTTTAACCACTTGGAAATCAAAGAAGCAGTCTACGATCTCTAGAAGCTCAGCAGAGGCAGGGTACCGTTCTATGGCAGCTACTGCAAAGGTATTGTGATTGACAACTTTACACAAGGATTTTAATGTTCAAATTCAGTTGCATCTTTTGCATACTGACAGCATGTCTGCTATACATATCTCCAAGAACCTGGTGTTCCATGAGAGAACAAAGCATATAAAGATTGATTATCATTTTATTAGAGAAAAAGTTACTTTGGGAATTGTTAAATCAATTTATTTAAAATCTAAGGAATAGCCAGCTGATTTGTTCACAAAGCCATTGTTTCCTTCACAATACAAGTACTTGTTGAGCAAGTTGAATATAAGCAATATGTATGCTCAACTTGAGGGGAGTGTCAAGCTCAAGATATAGAATAGCTCTTAGAAGCTAACTCACTGAAAGTTCCTTGAAGGATATTAATCAAAGTAGTCAACTATGTACTAATTACTAATTAAATTATAATGTAACAGGTGTTAGTTTTTATATATGTGAATAACAGTAGCTCAAGTGATGAGCTGTACATTTTCCATGTATATATACTCAGGTAGCATCAATGATAAAACGTGAAAAAGCTTATTCTCTTCTCTACCCTCCTAATATGGTATCAGAGCAGGTCCCGCTCGGTTTCAATTATTGCCGGTGTTGCCACTGCATTTCAATTCAGGTCTCGTCTAGATGTCTAGTCCCAGCGAGGCCCATTCAATTTCAAGGACGAAAATTCAATTCAATTTCAGGGAGAGTTTCAAGTTTCAAGTGTCAACCGAAAATCTAGCCCCGGTTGCACTTGAGGGAGAGTCTTAAGAATCTCACATCGACTAAATAATAAATCCATAATGGGCATATAAGGGTGGCAAGTTAGCTAGCTAATTAGTTAGTATTAACCTTTTAGTTTTGATTGGCCCAAGCCCAAATAAACCCATATCACTTATTTTCATATCATGAGTTCTTTTCTCTTACTTAATTTATTTCTACCCTTTCAATTTCTAATAACTTCACTTTTTGATTTTGATTACAACTCTCTTTCTAGTTTTCATGATTACTTCCCTTTTCAATTTCATCCATCAATAAAATGATTAAAATGTTGCCCTTGCAACTATACTATGCTTATGAACATTCAAAGATTTTTGAAAATTGATTCATAATAATGTGCAGAGGGATTGATATGAGAATAATTAGTTAATAACTTTTTCCTCCTATTTAAGATAGCTTGGATTAGTAGTTGAAGTGCTTTAAATTTCACTTTATGGATCACAGTATTAGTTATAAACATATCGCTCTGCGTCCCAGAGTTTGACATTTTGAAGAGAATTTTTAAATATAATTCCTTTTTAGTCCGAAAAAGAATACTCATTTTGGAGAGGGCTTTTAAAATCTATCCTGATAAAAATTTCAAAGTAAGAATTCTCTTAGATTACCGATTATATAATACCAATATATATGTGTTTAATTTCTTTAGAGAAAGAATCCATCCAACAAATAAAAGTTGTTTGCTTTGGCTATTGAAATCAAGTTATGTGGCGGAGAAAGGACATCAGTTTAGTTGTCCTGTTGTTTCAGGCAAACAGGTTTCTGGCGAAGTGGAGAGACGTGTTGGCTTCTGAGCATCAGAGTAGTACAGTGACGACTGTTGCTATGGAGAAGAAGCAAGTATCACGGTGGTCTCCCCCTCTATTTGGCACTCTCAAAATGTAATGTAGACGCTGCACTCTTTCCGGAACGAGAGGGGGGTGGTTTCATGATGCAGCAGGTGAAGTGATGCTGGGTTTAAGAGGTCACATGGTATTCAATCGCGCGCATGGCTGAAGTGTTGGGGTCAGAAGTGTTCTTGCATGGATTTCTCAGCTCCATCTCAGGCATATTCAGCTGGAAACTGACTCTAACGAGGTTTACCAAGCGATTACTCAAGCAGTAAAGATAATTCTCCTTGGGGTCTTGTTATTGATGACTGCAGATGGTTTCTTTTACAGGGTGAGGATCTCTCTTAGCTACCATTTGAAATAAATGAACCGTGATCGTAGAATTCATTTGTAAATAAATTTGTCATGTTTGGTGTATTACAATTTAAAATAAAAAAATTCAATTGAATTTCACAAATCTATGTTTAGAACAATTCTTAGATGAAAATTCATTTGTCTTTATTTTCTAAAATAACCTTGACATAATGATTTAATAAAAATATTAATATAAATAAATTACTTATATTCCACCATAATTAATTGATTAAATTTTAAAATTTTAAATTTCATGTCGTGGCAAATGTTTAAATTTTATTTTTATTAATAGATTAAAATATATTAAAAAAATAAATGAAGACAGTTTAATCAATAATATTTAAGGTGAATGAGCAATTCAATCAATAGAAATATTAGTGGGTTAATATGTGAAATTCATTTATAAATTCTAGCAATTTTATAGAATTTGAACTAAGCTAATCCAATTCTATGGAATTCAATTCATAGAATTCAAATCTATATTCCTTTTTATTCCAAACATAATTTTAAATTTTTAAATGAATTTCACGAAATTTTATAAAATTCATTTTTTTCGAACGGGCTATTAAAGATGGCTAAGGAGACAAGTTAACAAACTAGTTGATGCTCTTGCAAGAGTCCCTTGTTTTCATTCTTGTTTCCATCCATGGTTTGAGCTTCCTAACAATGCGGAGCTCTGTGTTGCTGACATTCGTTGTGAATAAATTTCTTCCATTTCTTAAAAAAAAAAATTGATATATTATTAAAATTAAAATATCAACATTTAGTCTTTCAAAAAAAAAAAAAAATCTATCTACTCACACTTTTGATTATAATTTGGTAATTTCAAGAATCATTTAATTTTAACAGATATTAATACAAAGACATTAGAAAAACCAAGTGAAAATTATAATCTAATGATTATTAATTTTATTTTCTTAATCCATGTGCAGGACAACAATTATGAGATGGAAGGAAAAATTAATATTTTATCCACGTATATATTAAACTATAACTGTTGAAACTCAACAAAATCACAGCTCTAGAAGGACTCTTTCTTTAGCCTCTCTAAGTCTCCAGCGTGCTCAGTTAAGCACACCATTTTTCAAGCCTATGATGAATTTAACCAAGTCATTGACTCAACAGACTGCATGAACAGGAGAGGGTTTTGTTTGTCTGATCTCTCCCACGCGATTCAAGTTGAAGATAATACAGTTAGTTAAACATCGTCCCAGTCTTTTACTTGGTGAAATAATGGATTTTGATACTTACTGAAACTGGTCTCCATTAAGAAGACATTCACTTTTAAATGCACAGAATATCACACTTCCTTCTCAAAAAAAAAAAAAATCGAAATTGAAAAGAAAATTTGAAATTATTTGATAAAATTACAAGATGTAAAGTTGCCAGTTGCCAGCTAATCGACGCCTCCAAACCCAAAGGAACTCATTTCACAGCAAATTGTGTTAGCTGGTCAGTTAAAAAAGTCAGCCCTCCCCTGTAATCACAACATTAACAATCACAGTTTATGCTGATAAATAATAGAAATGCAAATTGAAGAAATGTTTGTCTTTCCGCATGACAGCAAACTAAAATTATCCACTTCGCAAGAATTGTAGATTACTACTTTCACTGCAAACCCGTTTCCGTGGGATTACAATTAGGCCGTCAAGATATAAATGTTTTCCGACCTCCTTTTTTTCTTTTTTGCAGTCTTCATACACCTTTTACACCATTATCATTTCGCATTCTTGATTTTCATGACAAATTTTTAAAACAATTTTATACCAAAAAAGTACTTGTTCACCTAAAATTGGTTGAAATTTGTTCCAAATACACCGTAGAATTTACTAAACTTACAAGAAACTCACACCTCAAACCAAACAACTTGACATCGATCAAAGTTTAGAACTAAAATAATCGACGGCTCCTAAAGTAATTAGCAATAGTTGAGACCAACGATTGGTATGCATAACTTTCTTAAAGACCGTCTTTTTCTCCTTTTCTTTTTTTTTTTTCTTTTGTGAATTTATAAGATTTCCAAGAGACTCTTTCCTTTTACTTTTCCCAAAACAGTATCTGTGATCATCTTTCTTTTAAAACGTAAATATATGTTTTCTTTTTTTTAAAGAAACCCTGTAAAACGTAAAACTAATAATATGAATATCAACTTCAGCTTTTCAGTTCCCAGTAAAAAAAAACTTACATAGAACAACGAGTTATTTTTCTTTATATATACAAGTCATTTTTTTTATATATAAATCACTCATTATCAAAAACCTCCTATAAGTGCATTTAATGAAGATCGAGCCTAAAAACTCTTTTCACATATTCAACTTGCATTGCCAACTAAGCTATTGGTAACTAAGCCACAACTAATAGATACATCAATGCGTTACTTTTACATTATGAAACCCTTCAATTTTCAATGTACTCATCATAATAATAATAATAATAATAATAATAATAATAATACATCTGATTTTGGAAAGTTTTCAAAAACAAAATCAAATTATAAAGACCTTAACGTAGGGTCCGAGCACTTAAAGTGAATTAAATTTTTAACATTAATCTTAAATTATTGGGTAATATTTCATTTAGGCATTATCTGACAGTTATTGTTAACAATTTAAGCAAGCTAGAATTTCACTTAAATTTTACATTGCGTACAGATAATTAAGCGTTTTAGTAATTTACAAATTTAGCAATTTTCAACCATTTATTAGTTTTCAATTTTACTGAACAACCCCCTCAAAAAAATATATACATATTACTAAGACCATCCACCCGATTGTCGATTTTAATAAAAAACGAGTACTATGGCCAATATAAAATTTTACGCTAATACCAAATATAGAATTAGAGGCATATGCAAGAAATTTTAAATTTGAAACTTCTCTTAAAATAAATAAATTAGCTTAACAGCAGTTATTCTAAATTCAAAACCTGCTGATTCAGAATTAACTGATAAGGACAACACAATCCCAATTTCAGAGACCAGAACAGTTATTTTTTCAAAACTAGATACCCGGAACATAAACATCTACTTCCTATTGCTTTAGAATGTTCCTTTGTCAAAGGTAAAGAATTTAATTGACCACACAACAAAGTTAACCACATGTACAACTCCTTTTGCCGTCTTTTAACAAGAATGGGATAATAAGGAACATCCCTCTCAATTAGACTAATAAAACATACATCAACGAACGCAACTTACAAGAGTTTCAACACTATAGTGCTGAACAGTCAAGCTTAAACAGTTGCAACCAATTGACAAGGGCTCTATCTACCTAGTACCGAGTTCAACCTGGTTAGAACCTACATTCTATGCACTACACATCTAGCGAAACTAAAAATAAAAATAAGTGTCAAGCGGAACTAACTTCTTTAACTTTATTGAATGAAATGAAAACACGAACTCAGATAAGAGATGAAACAAGTAAAGGACCTACTTCCACCACATGCCACACCAATAAGAGAATTGAAGTACAATGTTCATCATCAGAAAACAAATAGCTAAAATGAGAAATCATATAACGAAAACATAAATTGAACTGACTTTAGTAGCTAAAAATGACAGCATTCAACACCCCAGAGTCCAGCGTTAATGCTGAATTGGATCATTTACTACAGTCACAATTTGCAGTTCCATTTTATGTAAAATCATTATAACCATATAATTCCTAAGAAATTTTCAACTATACCTTGCCACCTATATCTTCAAATACAAGAAAATTAAACAAAAGCACAATATATGAAGTAACCTATTAAGAAAAACAGTCTGTAAAAGCCAAGTTCAAATGTAACGCCACCTGATGAATTAAAAACAAGCTTTTCAAATCAAAGATCCCAAATATTCCATACCAAGAACACTAGAGATAAACAGAAGGTCCTCCAAACAGTCATCAATAGAGCTCGCAATGTTTGGTATGTAGTATGCACACAAAGATGAACATATATTCAATGAAATCGCACACGAAATTATCAGTGGAAAAAATCAAAGGTAGACTACTATTAGTACCTCCAGTTTGCTGTTCAAAACATCAAAGCATCCTTGAATTTTGCTTCTGTTGGACTACCCAAATTCATACTTCTGCTATTATTTTTCAATAGAAAGACCAAGAATACCCTGTGTCACACTTCTATTGTCTTTATGCCAAAAGTAAAAAATTAAAATTAAATTTTTTTTAGAAAAGTTGCACATATAAAGCGCATTTTTGCCTTCTTATTGATAATTAACAGCAAAAGGCATAAAATTTATACAGAAGGACCTACCTACTGGATGGTTTCAAACCAGAGACACATTAGTATATTTTTCAAAAGGTAACAGCTAAGTAGTCAATTTCATCAAACAACAAGAACCAAATAGTAATATTCCCTAAAATAAAAATATACAATAATCCTCTCATGTTTCCTAAAATGACAGGTTATGTTAAGATGATCTTAAACTGCTGAACTAAGTATTGAACTTTTGAAATTAGAACACCTTTTCAAGGAGTGGGTGGTTATCTGACAACACTTGAAATTTAATTATATGAATTGAACAGGATGAATCATATTAAGGATTGAGAGAATCCCAATCAAAGAAAAGCACCTCTCTTTTGAATAAATCAATTCCTCTGCTACAAGTCAAACAAGTGCAAGAACTTCCACAATGACCAGAAAACTAGTTAAGTGACCACAAGCTTTATGGAAAACTAAAAGAGATGAACATAATGAGGGTGCCTTACTATGAAAGGAAAATTACTCCCAAAAATAGTTCTTATAGTGGCCGTTTACCAATAGGCAGTCAAGTTCACATAGAACCCAGAGCAACAAAATTAGGTTCAATAACATCAATAACAAAAAAACAAAATGCCAATGAGATAACTCACTTCATATCCATTTTAAAAATAAACGGCCTTCAAATTGAAGAAGGATATTGACACTATATACCAACTCCGCTTTTGACTGCATTGGAATATGTATCAGAAAGAGGAAATCACGTCTATATTTCATTGAAAGAATTTAGAAAAATAATTGCTAATTAGGTCTGGAAGATGACAGGTATGAAGCTTTCACTGAAAGTTCAAGCAGGTAAAATACAATAAGTCATGCAAAGCAACATCTCCAGTTGGTACACCAAAACCAGCATTCAGAACAATGGGATAGAAAATTGTAAATGGTATTATAAAAACCAAGTGCTTTTAATACCTTCCCTTTGTCCTCATTTCTTGCAGAGGTAGACTCTGCATAAAATTACACATCCATTCAACATTCATTTGTCTTTTATGATGATATCGGAACATTCAAAATAACATACTGAATTAAGGGAAAGACAAGAAAAATAAGAAATAATTCCTACAATGTATCTGAGAAGTTGGGTAGAAAACCACTAAGAAAACTTTGCACTGATATTTCATAGTTCAGGCCATTAAGTTCAAATGCATCACCAAATGGACAACAACTACAACAACAAATTAAGAGAGCAATGGTGAACTAGCCCTCCTCCTGCCTAAGAAATCTAGACAGAATAACATAGCATATTTGACTAATGTTGCACATATTCACAAGTAAACTACTTAAGTTACCTGACCGACTGATTACAGAGAAGCAAGAATTTCATAATCACAAGTGAGTTTCAATCTCTAAAATATCATATGCTATCAGTGAGAGGGGTATGATGCATGGTTACTTGAATCATAGCGACGTGACCTAAAACGGCTAACGCTATCAAAAGGGGACCCAACAACTCTTCGACCACTATCATAATTGATGCCATTGAATTGAGACCCATATCCATTATGATGGTGTGTTACACCATGGGAAACTGGCACTGAATCAAAGAAAACATTGCTCAGGAATGAGACTAAATAAACTACCTTTAATATTTAAAAATAAAATAAAAACATTGAGAGAAAAAGGAAAGGATGAAAGTGTGGAAAAGCGCATTACCTTGGGAATAATTGTGAGGGTATGCTGAAACCCTGCAAGTTGCAGACAACCTCATAGATTGATGGAGGATATCTACATTGTTTGTGGGAAAAGAAGGGTGTGGCCTTGGCTTGTTATTTAACGCGGTTATAGGTCCATTTTGAAGACTCTGAGAAGGTCTATCTTGCCCAGAAATCTGTTCAACAAAAAATGTGTACCTCAATGAACTAAAGTTATAATTTGTTCATTGGTAGCCCATTCAAATTATCCATCCCCTTTTAGACAATTGACTAAACATTTTAACAAGGCACCATAATCAACTATAACAGCAGTTCATGTCCAACTTCTACAACTGAAGACAAGAACTGATGTACCAAACATAAAAGAATCATGTATAACAACACCAAAATCTACAACAGAGACAGTTTTATGGATATTAAACAAAAGACATCAAATAACATACCGCAAATTTCAAGGTCCGATTATAAAGAACCACAAGGCCGGTGAAAAGCTTTACAGCATACTCTGCAATCTCCTCAGTTTCATATTCGGCAAACGCAAACCCTTTGGGTTTATCAGTTTCCTTATCTTTTGGAATGTACAAATCCACCACCCGCCCGGCTTGAATTAGAATATCATATAAAACCCTATCAGTCACTCTCTCGTCCAAATTACCTACAAAAAGATAGCGATCGAGAACAAATCGGAACCCGAAATGAATAAATTAACAAAAATGAACAATAAAACCTATCAAAATTAGCTGATTCTCCCACTGCTTTACAGAGAAACAAAAAGATAATAGAGATCTCGTTTTACAACTAACAAAATAGAGAACTCACCTATGTAAACCGTGGAACTAGTGTTTCCAGACATGGTCGCTGAACTATGGATCGGACACGGAAATGGCAAAAGACTGACTGAAAAGGGCCTCGTAGAAAACAAGTTCTCTCCCCCCTGCGAAAGAGAGAGACTGCAACAGACCTGCACAACGTACTCCAGAAAACCTGAGCCGGTGATGAAAATCAACAAATACAGCCTATGGTGATGTGGTGTTATTTATTTTCGAGGATTTGGCTGACCGACTCAAGTTGGAATTGGTCGAGTATAACAGCCTCTAAAGCAATGCCACGACACAAAAATTCAATGATGTATATTCTAAAAGCACAATAACGTTAGTGTTAGATAATCTCCAATCGTAACAAATTGTAGTTGAATATTATATAATGACGATGCAAAAAGTCTATGTATAGATATTAACTGTCAATTTTCTATTTGAAAACGGTCCGTTTTTTATTTGAAAAATTAAAATTGAAATTCAAGTTAGAAGGTGCTGTTTGTTTTAGATTAAATTTTTTTTTTTTTTTTTTTCACCTTCTAGAAAACAGTTTTTTAAAATAAAAAATAAAATTTATGAAACCAAAAATAGTAAGTTTTTGCAACTCTGCTTTTTGTTTTTATTTTACATTCTTTTTTTTTCATTTTTTATAAGACTTGTCCTTATAAATTTGTATTATTATTATCATTATTACTATCAATATTCTGAAAATCGAATCGGTTAATAAATTTGTGAAGACAAAGGTTCATTGAATCGGAGGGTTCGACCAAATTCAATACAGTTCAACTGAATTTTATATATAATATTTTTAAATTTTTTAAGTATAATTAAAAATATAAAATTTAATTTGGGTGTGGTTATACATTAATGTATCGATCTACTCGGGGCCACACTAGCTGTTGGAGTCCCGTGTGTTTATGTAACGTGGAATTCAATTTTTGAACTAATTATAGTTAATGACTGGTCCGATTCGATGATTTCTATCATGTTCGCATCGATTCTTACCGGTTTTATTTGGTTTTCTTACTGCTATTTTTCGTATTCAACCTGAATTGAATTAAGGTCTAGTTTCCGATTAAATCAGTTGAACTGACGAGTCCGATCTGATTTTTAAAACCATTATTATTATTTTTATATAAATCTAATTTTATTTATTTATCCAAAATATATAAGTATTAGTTTTATTATCTCTATTAAAATTTTCCGTTTTTTTTTTCTATCTTTCTTTACTTAGCATATTTTTTCTATTTATTATTATTTTCTCTATCTATATTAATCTAATGTCATTTAATACTTGGATATTTGTATTTTTATTCAATTGATTGTATACATAACAAGCAATAGTTAATTTAACTTGAACTTAAAAATTGAAGTATGAAATATTTTTATTATTTTGTCTTAAATTTCATAGTTTTAAATTTTTTTATTATTAACTAAATTTTTAATGGCTTAATAAGGGTGGAAAAATTTTTTCACATCATAAATTAAAAGAAAGGAAAAAATAATTTTAGGAAAAAAAATAGTTTTGAGAAATAAATAAATAAAAACTAAAAACAGTTTTCTATTTCTAATAAATAAAAAATTAAAAACTAACAATTGTAACAAAGGGAGCCTTAATTTTTCAAAATTCAAGTTATATTTGGAACACATATTTAAATAATTTTTCAGAGTTTTCTTTTCTCATAAAAGCTATGTTTTTCCAACTCTTTTTCATTTTTTAAAAATGATATTTTTTATAATTAAAATTATAATTCTATAAATAATTTTTTTATAAAATATTTTCACTGAAAAAATAAAAATATTTAAATAGCGTAAAAATTTATATTATGCTTTAATAAGTAATTAATTTTGTTCAAGCTACGTGGATGGAGTTGGGTTATCATCGAATCCTAATCCTTATTACTGCTTGTAAATCTCTACTGATTAACGTTGACGTACATTTAACGTTGTTAAAGCTCATTAATTAGTTAGAGCAACTCATTCTTTGAAAAGGGTAAGTGAATAGTTAATTCATCCCCTGATTTTAATTTTATTTTGTAGTTATTATTAATGGAATGTCACTAATATCCTTTTTTTTCTTAAGAAAATAATTAAATTTTATTATTACAAATATATCATATCCTTTATTTTTAAAAAGATTTATGAAACGATAACAAATGATATTGTTATTATAAATAATTAATAATAAAATTCAAAATCTTTTACGTAAAAAAGTTCTAAATTTATTTTATAACATTTTATTTATTTTAATTATGAAAGTTATGAACGGTGTTTGTAAAGTTAAATTAAAATATAATTTTTATTATTATAAAGTGAACGCATTTCCTATTTTTTATTTTTTTATTTTCATTTTCTAAAAATATTGTTTTCTTAGAAAACAAAAAGTTTTTTTCTATGAGTAAACACATCCTAAATTTTTAAAAATCTCCTTCCTATGCACTATGTTCAAAGCATATCTAATGCTATTATTGAATGCTCTTATTTAATTATCACATCAGAAAAATAGAAAAAAATTTTAAAAAATATTTTTCAATACCAATATCCATTTGGTATGTTAACTAGATATGTAAAAAAAAAATATAAAAATTATTTTACCTTCTATTTCTAAAGAGTCACCCAACCCAGAAAAAAGAGAAAGCTTTTTATATTTTTAATTGAAAAACAAAGTCATAAGTGAAACCCATCTCTCAAAATAAAACAAGAATTGAAACATAAAAATTTAAAAAAAAAAAAAAAAGAAAAGGTTGCAAATCTGATTCTGCATTTGATCAGACTCTGTAAACTGAAGGCTACCGTTTACACGAACAATTTTCCATTATAAAGATTAAATAATATATAATCTAACAAAAAGAATAATATGATATTTGCAATACAAACAAAACTCATCAACCAAAGATGAAGCCACCAAAGAATATGAACAAAGAATTTCAATAAAAAAAACAACAACAAAATCATATCAATCTCAGATCACTATTCCTTAGTCTCTACTTCAAAATTAAGAACTGAAAGACTCATTTCACTTCTTTTGCAAGAATTGAAAGACCCATTTCGCTTTTTTTTGCAAGAACAAAGAGATCCATTTCAATACAGCTTCTCCAACTTACCCAACTAATTGATTTATTGGGTAATATCAATCCAAGATTATTGGTTGCTCAAGAGACCCATTTCAATACAGCTTCTTGCAAGAAGAAGAGACCCATGAAGACAATGGGTCTTCATGATTAGCATCGGGCAAAAAAAATTGACGATGACGAGCCGGTGGAGGAAAGAGAAAAATAGAAACGGGATGAAGACAATTGCGAAGCTTTTAACACATCAAAGAAGAAGTGAAGAAATACCAATTTATATATTTGCATCACAGGTAGCCATACACAGAGTAACATTAAACAACGATGAAGACGATGATGGTGAACGTACAGACGTAGGTGTAAGTGTAGGTAGAGATGGAGGCGATGGTGGTAATGGGGGAGGAGTTGTTGATTCTGGGGACTTTTTAAGGTGATGAAGCTGGCGGGGTTGGGGATGTTGAAGGCGAAGGAAGCGGTGCAGGCGTATAAGGGGCGAGCAAAATTACCGACTGAATAAAAAATCAAACCGACTCATTTTGGTTCGGTTCGATTTGATGCTCAAGAAATATTCAGTTGATTGATTTATTCGATTTGAATAGTATTTTTTTATTCCGTTCAATTTGGTTATGCAAATATTCAGATTAATCAAATCGAAATAGGAAAAAGATTGAAAAAAATGAACAAACTGACTGGTTTAGTTCGACTTATTCAGTTCATATACAAACTTTAATTCGGTTAATTATAAAAATTTTCATTATATTTTTTTATTTCAGTTCAATTCAATTTGAGCTGAACTGACCTTTGCTCTCCCCTCCAAGCCAAGGTACGGAGAGGAGAAGACGGACCTGTGATTTCCATAATGGCCATCGGTGTTTTTGTCATTTTATTATGACTTAACAGAAAAGACTCCCACAATTGGACAGAGAAACTATTTAGGGTGATGGATGTAAACATGGGTGATGCATTGAATAGTTGTCTAAAACGAAGGGATTATTTAGACAATTTCATAATATCTCAGGGACTAAATAATTAATTCCCTTTAAAAATTTCAATTAACAGTTCAGGAGGTTCTAAACATTTCATGGGCCTACTTGATCTTGTCATGGGCTTCCTTGGCCCATCAATGCTTAAAAATCTTATCCGTAATTTCAGCGTCTTCTGCGCACAATCTGCAAATGCAGTAAAAATCCATGGCGGTATTTTCGTGCTCCATGAATCCAGTACCGAACCCGTTGAACCGGCAGCAGCCGACTAGCCTAAAGCCAAGGAATAGCGTGTCGGTACCCGTTTCCACATCCGGTTCCGAAAGAGAACCGAAACCAGTACCATCACTTTCTCTTCCTCCTCCTACCAATGACAATGCGGCTCTGACAGTGACTGAGAAAGGCGAAAGGAGAGTGACTGTAGACTGGAAAAAGGTGAATGAGAGAGAAGCGAGAGAGAAAAAAGAGGAAGCGAATAGAAAGATTGCATCTAGGAAGGCAATTTCTGTTATTCTTCGAAGAGAAGCAACCAAAGCTATTATTGAGAAGAAGAAAGGTCCAACCAATTCAAAGAAATTGCTTCCTAGAACCGTCCTTGAAGCTCTTCATGATCGAATTACTGCTTTGCGCTGGGAATCTGCTCTTAAGGTTTGTTAATTCGATCCAATTTAGTACTTTGGTTGCTGAGTATCCATTTCATGCTATGTGTCTGTTTTTAATATGTTTTGTTTGACACGAGCTCAAGGATTAATTTTGTGATTTGATTCTGCTTTTCTTTTTGTATGGTTCTCATTATCTGAGAAATGGATACTGAAAAAATATGACACGAAATTTGAATATTTGGTCTGCAGATTCGTGAGAAGCTATCTAACTAATCCTTGCATTGTTAAGATGGGTTTTCTACTTGGATATGAACAAAGATATTATCTGTTGAGAATTTTATTGGAAAATATCCATCTTGGGGCCCGTAAAGATCTTCTGTTTTATAATCCCTGTCAAGCCCTATGATTTTTGCTTTTGCTACCAATAAATTCCTCCAGTGAAAAATCAAGGTATTATTTGTGGAACAATCACATTTCAGGCTCAATAGACAATGCACGATAAATTCAGGGCATCCAGATTCCAGATGACTTTTTACGTTACAATTTCTGTTATGCTGGACTTTGTCGCTCAAATTACCAAAATCGATCCTCTGTTAAGGTTAATCTTATTTGTTGGGAAGTGAACCTTAATGAAAGTCCTGGGTTTTTCCAGGCGGGGATGTTACACCTAATTTTAAAATCATTTGATTTTTGTTGGTCTCTTGAGTTAACAATCTCAGTGAAAATGGAAAATTTTGTATTCAGGTTTTTGAACTACTACAAGAGCAGCTATGGTACAGGCCAAGTCCTGGAATGTATATCAAGCTTATTGTCATGCTTGGAAAGTGTAAGCAACCTGAGAAGGCCCATGAGCTCTTTGATGCTATGATTGCTGACGGTTGTGTGGTGAGCCGTGAATCCTATACTGCTCTGTTATCTGCCTATGGTAGGAGTGGTCTCTTAGATGAAGCATTTTGTTTGTTGGAGGAAATGAAGAACAATCCCGATTGCCGGCCTGATGTCCATAGTTATTCAATCCTTATAAAGTCATGCCTCCAAGTTTTTGCATTCTACAAAGCTCAGGCGCTGCTATCTGACATGGCATCTCTGGGTGTCAGACCCAACACAATCACTTACAACACCCTCATTGATGCATATGGCAAAGCAAAAATGTAACTCTTTGTGATTCCCTCCAATTTCGAATTTTCAAATGCCCATATGGTTGCTGGAGAAATAAAACAATTATCAGAGCTTAACTTTGCTGTCATCTGGTTGATGGAAAGCAACGAAAAGGGTACAGAAACTTATATTGCATCTGCTTCAGGAATTTCTGTTGCATAAAGATATCACAGTTTTGCAGCCATCAATTGATAACCATCTTCTCCACCTTTACCGTGGCTGCTGCTTTTCACCACCTACTTGCAGCCTCTTGTTCTATATTGTATTTTTCTATATTATTCAATTTCTTCTCTTAACCATTATGGGAAAATAAGTTTTTATGTTTTCAGCAACCAGATGGAGCATAGAATGCTGTTCAATTCCAGAGACATAACTCATTGTTTTTATGTTTTAAAAGGTTTGCAGAGATGGAAGCAACATTGGTGAAAATGCTTAGTGAGCAGAACTGTGAGCCTGATGTTTGGACCATGAACTCAACACTCAGAGCCTTTGGCGGCAGTGAGCAAATTGAAATGATGGAGACATGTTATGAGAAGTTTCAGAGTGCAGGAATTGAACCCAACATTAAGACCTTTAACATTCTCCTGGATTCCTATGGAAAAGCTGGGGATTACAAGAAAATGAGTGCTGTGATGGAATACATGCAGAAATACCATTACTCATGGACAATTGTAACCTACAATGTGGTGATTGATGCATTTGGGCGAGCTGGTGATTTGAAACAAATGGAATATTTATTTCGGTTAATGCGATCAGAGAGGATTAAGCCAAGCTGTGTTACACTTTGCTCTCTTGTTAGAGCCTATGGGGAAGCTGGGGAACCAGAAAAAATTGGAGGGGTCTTGCGTTTTATTGAGAATTCAGATATAACATTGGATATTGTGTTTTTCAATTGTTTGGTTGATGCTTATGGGAAATTGGGATGCTTTGTAGAGATGAAGGGAGTGCTTGAGCTGATGGAGCAGAAAGGATGTAAGGCTGATAAAATCACTTACAGAACTATGATTAAAGCTTATTCAAGCAAAGGGATGACCAAGCATGCGAAGGAACTCCAAGATCTTGTAGTGTCAGCTGAAAGGCCTCGATTGCACAGGAATAAACCTGATTTTTGATAGCAATTTCCATAGGTCATATAACTTCATGCTCATATGTATATTATTATTTGCTCTCTTTGTGATTATATTATTGCAAATATTCACTATGTAAAACTTCAATCTCCTTGATTATAAAATTTATATCATCAGTTTCTTAGATTCAGTTTTATTTTGTCATTTGCTGTTTTCTATTAGGATGACAGACTACTCTCTCTGTCTCAATTTCTTCTTCTTCTTCTTCATTTTATTCTTTTTGTTTTGCTCCTCTTATACAAGGACGAGAATCACGTTTGCTATCTTCTTCTTGGGTATCTGTTCTGACTGAGGAGAGCTCTAAGTTGGAATCTTTCTCAAGCTGCATGCCCTTATATTATTTAAGAGCCCATTTCCAATCTCTACTTTCAGATAACAGCTCCAAAAGGCAATTCTCTTTCTCTATTTCGAAAAACTTTCATTTGCCTTTTTAGTGTTGGTCCTTGAATTGGTGATTTTTGAATTTTCAGTGTCGAGGTTATAAGTCTGAGTTTATAAATTTAGTTTTAGCATTTTTATTTTATTCTATTTTTTTCCTGGTAGGCTTATTTAGTTTCTGTTCAACTTTATTTGATTGCTAATTTTGTGCAGATTACAAATTGGTGTTTTTATTTCTTTTTTATTTTATTTTGTAGATTAAATTAATCATGTGTTTTTTAATTCTCATTAAATATTTTCATGGAGATCAAGGCTCTATTTGTAGCCATTTGATCAAGGCTCTATTTGCCATCACTAAAGATCTGATCATGTCTATGTTTTGTTGGTTTAAAGTGTATACTGATAACTGGTAAAATAAGCTCTGCAATTACAAACTTACAGAATTTTGTTGCTTTCTGGCCTACCACTGTTACTTTTGTTTCAACAACTCAATATTTCTCTGTTTGCAGTCTTTTTGAATATTCTTCTTCTCTTTTTAAAGTCCAAGTCCTACAGGAAATAAGGTGCGTCATTCTTAAGTTCGATGCATGTTATAAAATTTCTTATGAAGATATGTATTCCAGATTCTAGAACGAGACATCACTGTGATTTACAAGTTTAAGGTTGGAACTCAATAATTATAAGGACTTGAAATCTCTCATTTTTCTTCAAGGGTTGTTTAAAACGGGAATTCTACATCCTTTCCATGATATAAATTATTTACTAATCTATGTTGAAGATGAACATAAGATATCAACATTCATATTATATAATAATTGCAGGTATACAAACTTATAGTATCTTGTACAAGAACTGAATACCTAGTAGTAGTTCAGGTTGTAAACAATCAACTTTTAAAACCAAGCACACAGACTAGATTTTACGAGTATAAGTAGATATACATATATTAATTAGACAGCCTTTTTTTTTTTTTTTTTCCAATCTTGAGCTTTATGCAGTGGGATATGATGCTTGCATCGCAATGCCACATAGCCCTTCCTTTGCTTCGATATCTCTTTGCATCCTTATATACCCTTCTTCCCCCCATTGCGTGCCCCATGAATTCTTCACCAGCCAATACTTCATTCCGTTGCTAACACCATACCCAACAGCAGCAACACCATGATCTAATTCAGTGCCACATTCTCCTGTAAAAATCCCACTTGAATAGAACTGAAACTGAAAACCTCCAGCATCGATGGCGACTGAGACTGGTTGTTGTGTGACAGCCTTCAATAATGCTGCCTCGTTGTTGGCGGGTACATCTTCATAGCCAGTTATCTTGGCTGCATGGTTGGCTTCCTCATTGGCATTGCATGTTCCATCAGATCCTTCATAAGGATAGTTAGTCTCTGTGGTTAGGCCCTGATTATTTTCTATGAATTTAAATGCATCATCCATTAGGCCACCCTGGCAACCTTGATCCTCTCCTTTAGTGTCACAGTCGATTAGTTCTTGCTCAGAAAGTGAAATCAATTTATGAGTTGTTAGCTGAGTAATTCCTTCTACTGCGGCTACTGCTGAAAATGCCCAGCATGATCCTGCATGCAATTTGATTCATCAATTAGCTAAAAATGAAGCCGTTCAACAAGTAGCCTAGCAGTCGATTATCTGTCTCTGGAGTTCAAACATTATATACATAGATTAGAAAGTTGTCACTTACCACATTGGCCTTGGTCCTTGATGGGTGTGACTGCTCCTTTCTTTCTCCAATCCATAGAAGATGGTTCTGCAGTAACATTTTCATATCTGAAAGGACCTTCTTGCGGAGAACACATATGACCTTTGAATCTGTTTCGTGAGGTCTTGAATTCTTCATTTGTAAGATCTGCAAATTGATTGATGCCTAGCTTGAATGATTTTTCTCCAGCTTTGTTAAATGATTCTATGCGTTCTACATTTTCCTTGAATATTTTGTAACGAATTTCCTTGTCATTAGCATCTTTATATACTTTTCCATATTGTGCTATCCAGTTCTCATGCCTCTCATACATTGATGCATCTTGCAGAGACCGAGCTATGGCTTGAGAGGCCAAAGCTCCCAAAATGAAGATCAATGCAAAGGAAATGCTTTGCTGTTGAGTTGTGAGTGCCATGAGAACTGAAATTGGGATATCTTAGAATTGATGGACTAATGGGATTGCTCCTTTGACTTATATAGAGTTCTCCTACAATTTTTCAGGATTGAGACAGGGAAATTCTACGTGCCAGGAAAAACATTCTGATTTGGACAAAATTTATATATGACTAGATAATTTGTTTAATATATATTATTGAATGTTTCAGTTTGTCTTTTCTGTTGTATCAAAGTGGTTTCGCGTCAATCCATGTAATCTTGCCGTGCCGTTTCTTTGCTACAATAAAATAGCATTCGGATGGTGCTAACTCAACATTCAGGTTCTTTCCAGGGCTGCACGTGGGTCGGATTGGGTCGGGTTGGCTCGGATTCATTAACAAAAAAAAAAAAAAAAAAAAAAAACTTCATTCATGTATACAGATCAATAGCAATCCATCAAACGCGTAAATCTATAGATTATGAACGGGTTGAATTGGATATATCCACCCGTGGGTCAAATAAATAATAATTAATAAAAATATTTTTCAATAAAATGCAAGTATTTTACAACATGTTAAAATAATTTCTTAATAATAATAATAATCATAATGATAAACAACAAGCATGAAACATTATATTTTTTATTAAGAAATACAACCAATAAAATTAAAAATACTTAACAAAATAATTGTATAATAAATTTCAAATTACTATACATTGAATAACAACATTTCAAAATAAGTTTTTGTCACGATCTAATATTATGGATTGGACCAACACTTGGATTTAGGTAAGCATAAGGCCTGCGAGACCCATACTAAACCTAAATCACAATATTCACATAAATTAAGCTGTCGTCTAACAATAGTGAGCCCATATAATTCTACATGTATAGATCCAATAATCATACACTCTCGGCCTAATAATAAATATCACAAATAATCATAATAAAATAATAATAATTATCTCAATCACAAAACAACTACTGGTCATTCATGCATTTAAATAAACTAGTTCTTTTATGACGTGCGTTGCACATTAAATTTACTTGTTATATACTCGCTAAATTTTATTATTTATATAATATTAAAATATAAATTTTCATTCAGATTAAAATAAATACAATGATTAATTAATATATACGATGAAATTTTATAAAATGAAAAAAAAATGATATTTCTATTTCTCTCTTTAATAAACAAATATATAATTTTATTGTTAATTAATTATATAAAATCACTACAAATTTGCATTTATTATACTGTAAATACTCTATGATTTGGGGATGCTATAACATTAATCTAATAAATCAAGACTTATTATGCATAAAGACAATATAAGATATGACTTTCATCTTCACATTAATTATTTTTGTCGGATGAAATTAAATTAAAGTTTTGTTAATAGTATATAATATAAAAATAAATTATTTAAAGTTTTCAACTCTACATGAGAATTAATATATAAAGTTGAAAACAATAATATTAGTAATGTAATGTATTCTATCAAATTTAAAAAAAAGATATAAATGAGATTAAATTGAAAAATTAAGAAGTCTTATAGAAAAAATATTTGAAAAATATTAAAATTTTAAATGTCTAATTATCTTTATATCTATTTAAAAAAAATGTATCTAATTAAATTATAGAAAATTAAATAAAATTCTATAAATTTGAAAATAAAAGAATAAAATATTAAATAAAAATAGAGCTCTTGAATTTCATCCTTATTTCATTTTTAATATAGAAAAATTGAAAATAAAAATGATAGTAAATTTAGATATTTATAGTTTATTTTTTCAAAAAATTTCATTAGACTAACAAAAAAAAACTTTAGGTTATTCCTCTCCTTTGAAATTAAAAAAAAAGAAAAGAAAAACTCTATTTTTTTTTATTGGTCAAAACTCTAACTTCACACTTGCATTACTTCTGTTAAATATAAATAAAATTTAAAATATATTAATATATAAATGATTCAAATAAGTGTACACCATGCTGTCTAAAAAATTAAAGAGAAATAATATATTTAAATTTTTTTTTTAATTTCGTTGAATTAAATAATATAATCTAATAATAAAGTGTTTAATCATATTTAAAAAAATTCAAAACATAATAAATTAATAAAATTTAAATTTCATTTTCAATAATTGAATTATAGTTTTTTTATTTATAACCTCTTAAAAAATAATATAATATGAGAAAATATGATTACGAACATAGAAAATTGTAAATTATAAAATTCATTCGATAATAATATCAGAATATCAAATAGAGAATATATATATATGTATACATATTTTTTCGAATTAAAATGTATAAAGTCTAACTAAAAAGATATTTAAAAATATGAATAAAATCTATTTTTTATAAAAAAAGTATTAAAAAATATAATTAAAAAGGATATTTAAAAGGATAAATGGTCTTATTTTCTGCGATTAAAATACAAAAAAATTGATATATTAGGAATTTCAAATTAAACTAATACTATTTTAAAAAATCACATAATTTCCTCATTTATTTCCACATGTATATAGACTATAAATTATAAATTTAATTTATTATCTATTAAATTAAATAGAACAAAATAATATATAAAATAAATACATAAAGTATGTAATATGTATTTAGTTTTAACATTTAATTTAAATTCTAAATTAAATAAAATTAAAAACATATATAGTAAATAACAGATTTTATGTTTTCATGTATAGCGTTATTATTTAATATTAAAATAAAATATATTTATTAATATATAATTAATTATCTATTACGCATAATATTTAAAATAAAATTTAATTGGTCATTAATAAAGTTATTTTAGGACATTTTAAATTTTGTTAAGGGTATTATCGGGAATATAATTATTCCCTCCCCTCCTTCCCACTTTTATATATGGCACAGATAGATAATTTTTTGTATTACATTCGTTGTACATTGATTAATAACTTTATGTATTCATTTTTTATTTATATAATATTAGAGCATAAGTTTTATTTAGATTAAAATAAATATAAATAGTTAATTTGTATTATACTTTGACGTATAAACTACTTGCTATAATGCCTCTTATGTACTTCATTCTGTTGTCATTTAATCAAATGGTTTCAAAATAAAATTCAACTTAATCTCTAGACTTAATTCTTTAGTCTCTAATTTATAAATGTAGATTTTTAAAATTCTAATAGGTGCAAAAAGAAAAAAATGAAGTCAGCATTCAATCTTCAATCCTTACCTTTAACTCTAAATTAATATTTATATACAACTATAATAAAAAATTATTTTTTACTGTTATATAAAAAAATAAAATGAGATAATTTGAATTAATAATAAAAGTCACTTTGACTACGAAAATAATATTATTTATATAATGGAATATATACACATGCACACAAATTCTTAAAATCTCAAAAAGTGTCCCAAGTAGAAACTATATGGTTCTAATTTTTTTAAGTTTCCTAAATACTATTTTCTTTTAAATCAAATAGATTTAAGAAATAAGAGAAAAATATTAAAATATTAAAAATATTTAATCATAAATAGCCCATTTATTTATCGCAAAGAGATATAAATCTTTTACTAAATTAAAATGATAGTAATTACAAATTATTCAGTAACAAAAAAAATAAAAAAATTATTATTAGAAAAAAAACTCTTTTAAAACTCACCTAACAAAAAAATGTTTCAATGCATATGGATATATAAATAAATTAATAAAATATTTTATATATTTTTAAATTAAATTTTTTAACTATTTATCATGTGAGGTTTAATTATATAAATTCTATTTAAAATTTACTTTTCAAAAAATATATCCAATTAAATCTTACAAACATAAAAATATTAATAAAAATAATATACTTTTTCTTCTTTTTTATCTCTCCTAAATAAAAATTATATATATCATATTTAAAAATTTATTTTTAAAAAATATATCCAATCAAATCATACAAACATAAAAAAATATTAATAAAAGAATATATTTTTCTTTTTTATCTATATCCTAAAAGAATTAAATATTTAATAAATAAAATATAAAAATATTTTTAAATATATCATTGTCATATATATTCATTAAAAAATAAATTTAGCAAAAATAAAACTTAAATTTTTAATTACTTAACTTTCTCTATGTACTTATTTAAAAAATAATTTTTTTTAATTCATTAGGAGACCTAATGGGCCAAATAACACTGAGCTACCAATAAGAAATAACATTTTATTCATTAAATTGGTGAAAACACTTGTGGTAGAGAGGATTCGAATTTGAGACCTCTCATTCATCACGGAAATAAAAAAGATATTATTGGCTGGTGAAAACACTTTTAGTTAAAATGATTCGAACTTGAAACCTCTTACTCCTCATATAAGTGAAAATACATTATTGGCTTAAAAATAATTTCATAAATATATTAATAATAAAATATAATTTTCTTATTGGTTATGACTAAAGTTATTTTAGGATCTCTTAAAATTTTATTCAGGGCACTATCGGAAATCTCATTATTTCCTCTCTATTCCCACTTTTATATAGTATAGATTAAAAACCATAAATTTTACATAACAACTCACCTGTAATAATATATAATTAAAATACATTCATCCTATAACTGCTGAGTTCAATAATGTTTAGAAACAGAAAAACTCTTAAAGTATCAATACATTATTTTAATTAGCTGTAAAAATTCAAAAATATACTTTTATAACACTATGAAAAAGATTATAGAGTTTTACTCATCATGGAGAGAATTCCTACTTTCTAAAAGGTTGGGTAAGAGGTGATGAGTTTTGCAACTCAGTAAATAATAATAAATAATGTATAAGTAGAAGATCAAGTGAAATGCAACCAAAATCACTATAATGATCACACAGTCAATCATGCATATGACACAATACTAGCAACCACAAATATTTCATCTTCAAATAACCAATCAAGTAGAAATTAGTCAACGATGTTACCGAAACTCCTGATGAGCCGTCATTTCATATGGCCCATCCTCTCATACGTGTGCACTAGGGAGCCAATCCCTCATATATGGCCGACCGGTCTAATCCTCACTTGATCAGCCCTCTCATTATTTTTCCATACTCTCTTTTCTTTTTCATACCATCAGAAGATCATCTTGTAATTATTCATATCATATCTATATATATATCATCACATGTACATGGGGACGCCGATCTCTCCATACAGGACTGACGGTATTAAAGACTGTCTTCACAAACTAATAGTAACCCACGTCATCCCAATTCCACACAAACAAGACAATTCATATCACAACACAATTAATCAAATAATTCATCCAATTGCAAAATATCAAATCAATAATTAATATGCAATTATAAAATATAATTATACCATTATTAAATAATAATATAGTATAATTTGATATAAAAACATATATAATAATATAATATATATCAATAAAAGTATTGGATTGATGGATTGGAAAAATCTTATATATATATAAAGAATTTAATATTTATATTTAAAAATTTAGAATCAAATTAAATTAAATAAAAAAAATTCATAATCACATATATAAAATTATATGTATACATCTATATATATTTTATTGGAATGGGTTGGGAATGCGTGTGACTTAACTCAACTTGTGAATTATAAAGCTAATCCATCTAATCCAACTCATTATATTTTTAAACCCGTCGGATTATAGCGGGTCGTGTGCAGCCCTAGTTCTTTCTGTTTTTTTTTATAAATTACTGTATTTGAATCCTATTATTAGGACACATTTAATCCCACTGGAAGCTTAATGACAATTAATATTATTTATCCCTTCTTATAGGTGTGTTTAATAGTAACCAAACGCGAGAGCTCTTCCATATTCTTAGCCTGCATTGTCAACTAAATCACAGTTAATTTTTTTTTTCTTTTTTTTTCTTTTCTCCTTTTATAAATTACCAAATAATTTATGGCGCTGGTTATTATATTCAGAGAAACACTTACATAAGCATAAAATTTATTTTTTCTAATCGGTTACTGATGAAATTTCAGGGTGCGAAATTTAAAGAAACTTTTATGCATAAGCACTACTGATATTCATAAATTTTTCTGTTGATTTTGGAGCTTCATCATGCCTTTATTATTGAAATTCAATCTCAAATATTTATATTTTAATAAGAACTCTTTCAAAAGAAAATTATAACGAGAACAATAACTTATTTTATCACGTCGTTTTGATTTAGAAGATTTAAATGAATCCACAAATCAACTATGTCGTTTTGGGTTAGGGTTGCACAAAGAAAACGAAGGCCCTCTCAATTTTCAACTTTCAACTTTCAACTTTCAACTCAACCTCTTATTTTATTCTAAGCGCAGCTGGATCTCTCCTTCTACGATTCTTCTACCCATTCACAGTCTTATTGTTCTACCTTCCCGTCGCTCCGCGAGTGGCCATCGCCTCCGCAGCAGTTCTGCTCTTCAACCGTAGTGCCAGTGCCAGACACTACCAGGTTCTCCATTTATTTATTTTTTCATTCTTCTTCGTCCCTTTTTCTTTTTTTTGTATATAAATACATATAAGCAGACAAAGAGGAGGAATCTTTGAATATATTGTTGAATTAATTTGTGGGTTTAGCCGGGAGATATATGTTTAATGTTTTATTGTTTTCGTATGTGGATTTTGTGCATGTTTTATCTTCACTTTCTTTCTCCGATATTGTAAAAATCGAAATCTTGGAATGTGATTAAGTATTTTCAGGTTCAAAGCTTCTTGTTAAGTTGGATGAAGCTAATTAATTTCTCTGTCCCTCAGAGTCGAACAGGTTGCATGTTAGACAACTTCTTTGTCCCTCACTACCTCTAATATTTGACTTTGATTTTTCAGATTTAATCATTTGACTGATCTTCTTAGATTATCGAATTCCATTCCTTTCTTGGTCTCTTTTAATTTCCAAAAAATTTTATTGATAGACCTGGTTGTGTTTTAAGGTGGAAGGGTAATATGGACTTTTTGTTTTTAGAATAATTTATTTTTTTATCGAGTGGACTCTAGTTATACCCGAGACTTTTGTTCTTGCTTGTTTTGTAATAATTTATATATGAGCCCTTTGCTTCTTCAAACGCAGTAATCCAGCAAAAGAATAACACAACGCAGCCTTACCAATGGAGCCAGGAGACGAAGAATCATTGAAAACCATCAGCAAGAAAGCTGCGAAGAAAGAAGCCGCCAAGCAAGAGAAGTTACGTCGCCGCCAGGAAGCCGCTTTAGCATCCGCTGCCTCCTCGCTGACCGTAGAGGAGGAAGATCCATTAGTCGCCAATTATGGTAATGTGCCTTTGCTCGATCTCCAATCGAAGGTGGAGGCGGATCTCAGCGAATGGACTAGAGTGGGTGACTTAAACGAGGGATTAAAAGACAAGACGGTGTTGATCAGAGGTCGGGCTCAAACTACAAGGGCTGTGGGTAAGAATATGGCTTTTGTTGTTGTCAGACAGAAAGGTTTTACGGTTCAGTGTGTGGTTACTGTTCAACCTGAGGTGGTTAGTCGGCAAATGGTGAAGTTTGTGGCTGCGCTGAGCCGTGAATCAATTATTGAAGTTCAAGGTGTTATTTCAGTACCTTCTGTTCCTATCAAGGGCACGACACAACAGGTCTCCTTTCTGTATTATTATTATTATTATCATTATTATTATTGTTAAATTGAAAAATGGATGTTGGTAATTTTGTTTCCTGCAGGTTGAAGTTCAAGTGAGGAAACTTCATTGTATTAGCAAAGCTTTGCCAACTCTACCTATTAATCTTGAGGATGCATCTAGAAGCGAGAAGGAAATTGAGGAAGCTTTGCAGGTTTTGATTGCATTTCATTTCTCTTCACTTTCTCAGTTTAAACAAAAATGAACAAGGATTTCTGGTTTATTGCGTACACACATGCACAGAATTACATAGGGATAGAAGAAAATTTGTTTAAACTTTGAGTATTCTCATGGGTCTTCTGTGTGTGTATATATTGAATTACTTGAATATTACAGGCTGGAGAACAACTTGTTCGGGTTAATCAGGATACACGTTTGAATTATAGAGTTTTGGACATGCGAACACCTGCTAACCAAGGGATTTTCCATATTCAGAGTCAAGTTGGCAGTGTGAGATTCTTTCTTTCTTTTCTTTCAAGCGCTTCTATGATGTTGCTCTGCAAGTTGGATTTTTGGATTGAAAAATCTCATCTGGAAATTAGGGGAGCATGTTTATAAATTATTAGATATGAATTTATAATTGTCTACCCTAAAACAGATGTAGTGACATAGAGCATCTTAGGTTTTTTCACCCCACCTGAGGGCAACAAAACCTGAATCAACTACTAAAAATCTTAAAACCACAGTAAGCCCTTTAGCCGTTAACAAATCTTCATTAGAAATAGCAAACCTATGAATTAAAACACTGAACAAAGTTTACTTGCATGGAAATAGCAATCCTTTTCTTTTCATGCTGATTGGTTTGAATGAATCGGAGATGTGAAATTTATTTAAGAACTTATAGAATAGAATAGTGGTTTTGTGGTTATTTACTTTAATTAGTTATTAATTGGGTTAAATCTTGACTTAATTGTTTTAAAAACTTGGGTTTATAGATGGTAGTTTATTACTTGTATCAAGTGGTCCAACAAAGACAGTTTAGTTTTAGCTTACCCTTATATGTGTTCTTTAGTGTTTACCATTAACAAGTGCTATCTTAGCCTAAAACTAAATGTGTGTGTGAGTGTGTATGGTTATAACCTTGCTTCTGAAGATTATTATGTTTCAATAATTGTAATCCATGGTTTAATTGGCCTTGTAAATCATTCTTGATTATGGTCTTTCATCCCTACTTTATTAGAAATTTGGAGAATGAAATTGCTCTAACGTATCTGATTAATAACAACTTACTGTCTATTACTCGTACCAAAACAGGGACTACGGTTAGCAATTTTCATGTAATGCAGAATAGAATATTTGTAGAGTGAACCATGTGAATGCATTGTTCGAAAAGAAATAAAAATTCGACACTTTTTTGCTGCTAAAATGTTCATTTCCAAAATACTTTTTGAAGTACTCCACACATGATGATGAAACATTTCTTTGTAGCTCTCCTTGGGAGCTAACTTTCTTGAATCACTCAACAATGTGAAATTAGTCAGGAGCCATTCTTTCCAAGTTGTTTTTCCTTGCCAAATTGTGTCTTTTCCCGTTTGTTGTAGCAAGTCATGCATGTGTAACTCATTATTTGTAATGGAAATGAGAGACCTATCAACAAGAGAACTTATTCCAGCTTTTGAACCAGGCATATCCAATATGTTTGCAATACGATCTTTATCTTCATCTTTAAAGCATGCAATATCAAGAAGTATTTCTTTCTCATTCTCTTTCAGTCCATCATAACTTCTCAATATTTTCTTTATTTATTCATCAGATTCACCTTTCAATTTCTCGAACTCATCTTCTCATTCTAATATGCTCTTTCCATTTCAATTAGAGTCTAAAACTTTTACAGCTAATGGAATGCCTCAAGCATATTTAACCACCCTCCTAGAAACTTCCACGTGGCCATTTCTTGGAATATTTTGTTTGAAGGCATGTAAAATTTTAAACAAGAAAGCTGTAAGCTTCATAGTTATTAAATTCTTGAACTTCATATATTTTAGTGCCAGTGTCTTTGATTAGTCATCTGTTTCTACTAGTCAAAATTAGTCTACTCCCTGGAGTAATTGTTTTGAATAAAAATATAATTTTGTTTTCACAATTTTTTTTTCCTGCTACCATCTGTCTCATATTGTTTAATTCCTTTTCTTTTTGATAACTTGAAACTTGTGTAATGGCTTGGTTGGCTGAAAGAAATTGGTTGAGATTATGAATTGCCTTTCGAATGATCCAATATTGTATAAATACATGATTACTACGTGTTTGATCATGTCATAAAAGGGCCCCTGCTAATGGAAAACTTATCCTGGTAATTTGTTCTTGAGACTAATTTGTACTTTACTATTGTTTTATGTAAATAATCAAATTATTAGTTCACGAAAAACTTAGTGAATGGAAACCTTTTTTTTTTTGTTTTTAATTCCAGGGTGATCCCTTTGTGCAGTGCATTTGGATTTTCTTCTAAAAATACAAATATAAAAATGTGATTGTCTTTCATAAGCTTCATACTTTTAATCTTCTTCTTTATCTAATTTGTTATCTTATAAAGTCTCTGATCATGTTTATATTCACAAACATAAGCAGTTGTGCACTTAAGCAACAGAGCTGATATTTTATCCCATATTTTTGTTAATCTCTATTGTTGGTAGTGAATATGCTAGAGCAGTAGAGCTCTATGTCAGGCTTAAACTTCATCCCTCTCCTTCTACCCCTGATCTATCCCTCTCTCTCTCTCTCTCTCTCACACACACACACACACACACACACACACACACACACGTGCTTTTTCTTTTTTTTTTTTGTTAATGACTGGCATTTCTACTTACTAAACATCCTTCTGAAACAAGTTGTACCAATGTGTAGATATTTCGGACATTTTTAAAATCAGAAGAATTTCGTGAAATACACACTCCAAAGTTGATTGCTGGCTCTAGTGAAGGTGGTTCTGCAGTGTTTAAGCTGGACTACAAAGGGCAAGCTGCATGTTTGGCACAGTCACCTCAGCTTCACAAGCAAATGGCTATCTGTGGTGACTTTGAGCGTGTGTTTGAGATTGGTCCTGTTTTCAGAGCAGAGGATTCTTACACTCATCGGCATCTGTGTGAGTTCGTTGGTCTTGATGTTGAAATGGAGATTAAAAGCCACTATTTTGAGGTAGTTTTGTCTCTTTTTTTCCTGGCACTAGCTCTTAATGCTGTTCAGTATCTTGCGGTTAAATTAAGTTTTCTTTATGCAGGTAATGGATATTGTTGATCGATTATTTGTGTCAATATTCGACTATCTGAATGAGAACTGCAAGAAGGAACTTGAGGCTATTCGAAGGCAATATCCCTTTGAACCGTTAAAGGTCAACATTCTTGTCAACTTCCAGAATTATAATTGCTTTTTTCTCTTTTTTTTTTATGATATTTGATTGGTAATTGCTAGTATCTTTGAGAATATAAGAATTGTAACTTTGTGAGCATTAGCACATCAGTTTACATCCCCCTTTGGGAAAGAATTAATAAGTGCAACTTCCTGAACATCAAATTTACAATGGCTAAAATCCCTCATGATAAATCTGATTGTTGACATTTTCTCAATATGCAGTACCTGCGAAAGACTCTACGACTAAGATTTGAGGAAGGGATCCAAATGCTCAAGGTAAGTGGATACATAGTTGCACAAATGAACATGTCCTTTGTGTATTTACTTATGTTAATTATTTTAATAATACATAGTGTCACCATAATCTCCTATAGAATTGGTATGTGAAAAAGGGAGTTCAGGAAAAATAGCTGGCATATATCTTTCCTACTCTTACTCTGGCGAACATCTTCTGCATGTTTATAGCCTATATGTTCTACAAATTAACATCATCTAGTGCGTCAGAATCACTTCTGAGTATGTCTTTTGTTTATTTATTTATTTTAGTTTGAAAGTTTTTATTGCTGTTGGGGATTTCTACATTTTGACTTTTCATGTAACGAGCAGAACTTCATTTTTTACTTCTGATTAAATTATTTAATTTCAGTACATCTATTTTCATTGCTTCTTCCTCCCTGCCTTGTAGTGTCTTTTGGTGGTTTCATATACAGATATTTAGTAAGTTTAGAAATTAAGTATCATGTTTATACACAAAGCTGACAGAACATTTGGTTTCGTTGTGTTGATCAATTTGATGGGAGATGCTGATTTCAGATTGGATGTTCTCCCAATTCATTAATTATCCATTTCAAATGTCTGTAACAAATTTATCTAGCGTTCTACAGTTATAGATGGATTTGAAAGAGTTCCTCTGCATTTTGTTTTCCATCTCGAGTGTTTTCCATCCATGTCTCTGCTCTGTTTGTTGGAGTGCCTTGATGTATATTTGAGAAATAGTTTTGCTGTGATGGTGCTTGACAAGAATAAAGCATTTGGCATTAGTACAGTTGATCTTTAAATGTGAGGTGGTGAATATTCGTGCTAAGTCCACTGCATTATCACTTACGCTGGTTGGACAGTTTTGCAAGTTTTATAGTTGTGGCTTCTTTTTGCAGGAAGCAGGAGTGGAAGTTGATCCTTATGGGGACCTGAATACAGAAGCGGAGAGAAAATTGGGCCAGCTTGTTTTAGAGAAGTAATTCAATATTCTGTGATTTTTCATATTTCCTAAGCATTATTCCCTGCTTTAGAGAAAGCTAATGAGTGGACTATTCACTTTCATTATAGGTATGGGACTGAGTTTTACATTCTTCATCGCTATCCATTGGCTGTTAGGCCTTTCTACACCATGCCATGCTATGATGATGCAAAATACAGCAACTCGTTTGATGTCTTTATTCGAGGTAGAGAGAGTGCTTGTGCAGTGTCATTGTTTCATTTATATTTCAAGGTTTTGTTAGATATGGCATACTGGGATAAATCATAATTTGAGTTTTCCTTTGAAACCCCTTTGAAATATAATCACATGTTTTTGTAAGTGGAGTGATCTATTGGTGATGCATGTACTTGCTTTTCCATTTGTAACTTCATCTTATTTGCTTGATGGGATGTTATTTTATTTATTCATCCATCTTCAGGTGAGGAAATTATTTCGGGGGCTCAACGTATCCATTTACCAGAGTTGTTAGAAGAACGTGCAAAGGCCTGTGGTATTGATGTCAATACAATATCAACATACATTGATGCTTTCAGGTACATTCTCTTGATTATATCAGTTGTGCTGTTGAGTGTTAACTTACTAGAAAATGATGGGCTTATCAATCACTTTTTTATTTCAGTAGTAAATTTTTGAAAAGTTTGTTTGGTCATTTTACTACTCATAATTGTAGGTGACATGAAAAGGGAAATTTAATTTTAAAAGTGATAATATGAATATAAATGCTTGAGTTTCTATTAAAGTGCTCTAATTTTAAATATTTATAATTAAGTGTATGTTTAATGCCATTTTTCAAATAAAAATATTTGTCCAGTTGGGATTGTTGTTTGGCTTAAATTTAAGAGAAAAGAGGCCTTATTGTCTGTATAAAATTGTCAGTGTGGCTAAACCACCAAATGCACCTACTTTGAATTTTTTTTTTCATTCATGCACTTGGTTGCACAACATTCAAGTTGAAGCACTTACAGAAATGGATTTAAAGATAGCTAAATTACTTGAATGGATTTATGACTGCAAGGGTGATGATTGTTTTGATAAAAAGTAGTTTCATAATAACATGCCAAATTGTCAAGAACACTTTAGATGTTCACGATCTTTAATGCTGTTAACTCAATTTGCTTGCCCCATGGTATTGAGATTGTTTTCTAATAAGAGGGCAACAATGATAAATTGATGAAATATTTAGTGGCTGAAGTTAATTAGGCTCTCAAATTAGAAGTGAGTCCGAAAACCTCTTTTAAAATTGTGATTTGAGGTTGGAAAATTTCTCCTAGTGATATATTCAATTTCTGTTATTAATACTGTTGTTCAGCATTGGCTTTCCCGGCATTTTTAGAATTATAGGCTGAGAGGAATAGGATTTAGCTCTTTACAGAATACATAATCCTATTATCATTCCTTTTGCAGGTATGGTGCGCCTCCACACGGTGGGTTTGGAGTGGGGTTAGAGCGCGTGGTGATGTTATTCTGCGGTCTAAATAACATTCGCAAAACATCACTTTTCCCTCGTGACCCACTTCGACTTGCTCCATGATGCGTCTCAGCTGGACCCTTTTTTAGGAAGATCAACTTTTTTTTTTTCCCTCTTCTTGGAAATTTAGCTTACAAAAGTTGGTAAAAAGAAAAATTATATAAAGAGCTAACTTTGAGTAGCTCATTTATTCTCGGTACTGTGTTCGCAATGTGAAGGTTTATTTTGGGTATTACCACCCGCATTGGGTGGTATACATGCATTTGCTGCATATGTTCGACCTAACTGGCGTGATTAATAATTTAATTTTCAACAAAGGACAATTAAGTGATGATTACCTATTCTGCAAGCTTTTAGACAATTCAGCAGTAAGGAGTTCTTATGTCGTTTTCTGATTTTTGTTCTTTCGTTTGCTCATCTGTCTAGTTTAGTCAATTTAGATTTTTTTTTTTCATTTTATTAAAAATTAGAGAATTTTTGGATGGAATTATTAAATAGTTGAAGAGCTAAATTGAAGGATGAATTAGTAATTGTCAATAGTATGAATAAATTACTAATTTCGATCATAGTTTAGAAACTGAAGTAATCCTCTCTGGAATTTTAAAAAGATGAAAAGGAAATAATAAATAAAAGAAATTCTATTTTTTTTTAATTAATTCGTCTTAAGACCGTTGAGTTGGAGAATTAGTCATTTCTAACCTCTTAGAGTGTGTATTTAGAGTGATTATTATTTATAATCTATATTATATATTATATATAAATATGGGATTTTGCGTCTTCAATAAAATATTAAATATTTTAAAATAAATTTAATTATAGTCAATTAAAAATTACATTTTATTAACAAGTGCATTTTGGCCTTGACCTTTTCTTTTTAAGTCATAATTATTATGCTCTCTGCCCATTGGCAAACAGTTCCACTAATTACTTATTACTGAATACTAAATTAGAAAGGAACATATTTTGAATTTTGCTTTACGAAGCTGCATTAGAAGTGATGGAATCAATCCAAGATAATATAAATAATTTCCATCCAACGAGTGAAAGTGCAATTGGGCCTCGCCTTTACATAGCAAAGTGATGTTCATTGTAATTTCTTCGTGGAAAGCACCGCACCTGTGTAATTTCATTGAAACATCACAGAAAGCATGGAGAAGAGATAATCTATGAGGCTATATTGACGCAATTCTTCCTCATCCTTAGCCTTCTCGCAATTCTTCAAATTTTTGTGTCATCTCTTTGACTGGCACTTGTCGTTTCCAGCGAACCAACAGAGGAAGTTTTATTGGTAAAAAATGTCTTCAATATCATCTTCCACCGTCCCTCCTAAAACAAACTATGATGTGTTCCTCAGTTTTAGAGGTGTTGATACTCGCTTGAATTTTAATAGCCATCTTTATGCTGCTTTAAGGTGAAAACATATCTCAACATTTATTGATTATACTGGTCTTGAGAGAGGAGAAGAGATATCTCCAAATCTTTTGGAAGCTATTGAAGAATCGAAGATGTCGGTCATCAGTTTCTCCAAAAATTATGCCTCCTCTCAATGGTGTTTGGATGAACTAGTCAAGATAATGGAGTGCATGCTGTCGATTGGACGGAAGGTTTTACCAATTTTCTACCATGTAGACGCTTCTGATGTTAGAAACCAGACTGGAAGTTTTGGAGACGGATTTCGAAAAGTTAAAGAACGATTTCAGAAGGATGCAGAGAAGATTGATAAGTGGATCACTGCTTTGAAGGAAGCTGCCAATCTATCTGGATGGGATTCGAACGATTACAGGTAACAGTTTTCACAAACAATATATATCATTTTCTAATTAAATGAATATACACATTTTTCAATTTCTTTATCATATTTTCTAGGTATGAATCAGAATTAAGTGAGGGAATCGTTAACCAGATTCTGAAGAAATTGTACCCTGCTTACTAGAGTGTTTGCCGTAACTTATCAGGGATTGACTTACACATCAATAATCCTTTTTCATTGTTATCTATTGGATCTAGAAGATGTTCGCTTTAATGGAATTTGGGGAATGGGCGGTATAGGAAAGACAACCATTGCTGAAGTTCTTCTCAATCGAATATTTGATAAATTTGATGATTGTTGCTTTGTCAGCAATATCAGGGAAAAATCAGTAAAAGATGGACTAGTTCACTTGCGAAAATGTCTTTTTTCCGAACTCCTCCAAAATGAAAATTTGAGCATGGAAATGTATCATGTAATTCCAACTTTTATTCTGGATATGCTTAGACGACAAAAAGTTTTCATCGTTCTCGATGATGTCAATGATTCAGACCAATTAGAGGCTTTAGCTGGAAATCATGATTGGTTTGGTCCTGGTAGTAGAGTTATTGTGACTAGCAGGGACAAAGAAGTACTTAACGATGTTGATGAAATATATGAGGTTAAGGGAATAAAATATTCTAATGCTCTTCAATTACTGAGTATGAAAGCCTTTAAAAAAGGACATCCTCCAAAAGATTTTGTACGGTTGTCAGAAAGAGTGGTAAATTATGCTAAAGGGGTTCCATTAGCTCTTAAAGTTTTGGGTTCCCATCTATGCAAAAGGCGTACAGAGGAATGGGAAAATGTATTGGATAAACTAAAACAATCCTCTGATGCTAAGATTCAGAAAGTCTTAGAAATAAGTTACGATACGCTAGAACCAAGTGAGAAGGATATATTTCTTGATATCGCTTGTTTCTTCAAAGGTCAGCGTAAAGATTGGGTGGCAGAGACACTGTATGGGTGTGGTCTTGCTGCGAGTATGGGAATAAATCGACTAATGGATAAGTGTCTAGTAGTTGTCATTGGAAACAACTTAGAGATGCATGATTTAATACAAGAAATGGGTCAGGATATTGCTCGACGAATTGGTAGCCAATTATGGAATGCCACAAAAATTTATGATACTTTGATAACTGAGACAGTAAGATATGATATTTCTTCTCTTTCATACATAAGATTTATGAATTGACAAATGCTAAGGTAATGTCATTTTCTTATTCTTTAAAACAAATTATGCGGCACTCCTTATTTCTGTTAGGTATTATCACTGTACTGCTTTTATTCCATGATTTTTTCTAAACACAAAGCAATCAGAGGCCAATATAAGATTGGAGCTTGGTTTGTTATTTTATCTATATGAGTCTGTGTCATGGTTGTCATTAAGGTTTTAGATGTGTATAAGCTTTTGATACTATTGTATGCTTATTGCTATTCACTATTTGCCCTTGTTTATTAGATGAAGGAAACCGTTGAAGGCATATTCTTGGACATTTCAAAAATTGGGAAAGTGCACTTGCATCCTGCAATCTTCTCACGGGTTCCTAATTTAAGACTGCTAAAATTTTATAGGTCTTGCCCTCTCATAAAGGACAGCAATACAGATTCTATATTTGAATTTGGTAAGACGAAAGAGCTTCAGTTTCTCCCTAATAAGATAAGTTTATTCCATTGGGAAGAATATCCTTTCAAATCTTTGCCATCAAATTTTTTCATGAAAAATGTTGTTGAACTTAACATGAAAGGGAGCAAGGTCAAGCAACTATGGAATGGAAATAAGGTACAATTTAAGTATATATTTTGTTATTGTACACAGTATGCTATACACTACTAGAGGTTAATAGTTAAATGATATATTTTATTCTATTTTAATACAAAATGTTGTGTATGAGTTTTTTTTTTTTCCTTTTAACATTTGACATTTAAAAGGAAATTGGTTTAATGTGCAGTATCCTCAAAGGTTAAAACGTCTTGATATTTCTGAATGCGAGCACTTGGAAACACTTCCGGATCTCTCTTTGGCTCCAAACCTAGAGAGGATTATTCTTTCAAATTGTAAAACTTAGAGCCAAATTCCCTTATCCATTCAGTGTCTGCACAACCTTTTTGCTCTTGATCTGAGAGGTTGTAAGAACCTGAGGAGTCTTCCAAGGTTTGCTCAGTTGGGCTCTCTTAGGATTCTTAATCTTAAAGGGTGCTCAAATTTGCAGATGCTTGTAGATATTCCAAGAGGACTAAGGATCTTGTTATTAAGGGAATGTGGGTTAGAAGAGTGGTTCCAAGAGGATGGACTTTTCTGCAATCTTCAAATCATAGACATTGGGAACTGCAAAAACCTTAGAAGTCTTCCAAGTAGTGGTTGTTTGAATTCTATTAAGGAACTTAGTCTTAAGGGTTGTTCAAGTCTTAGTAAGTTCCCAGAGAATATAGGTAATAATATAACAAAATTAGATTTAAGTTATACTGCGATAGAAGATTTGTCATCAACAATTTTGCATCTCTCTTCTCTTTATCAGTTAGATATGCAAGGGTGTAAAAGGCTCGAGAGTCTACTGAGCAGCGTTTGTCAATTGAAATCCCTTGGAAGTCTTAATCTCAGAGACTGTTCAAAGCTTGGCAAACTGCCTGATTTTCATGGTTTGTGCTCTTTAAGAGAACTTAGTCTAGACAGCACTGCACTTGTAGAAATCCCCAGTGACATAGTCTGTTTATCATCATTAAAAATGTTGTATGTAAACGACTGCAATAAACTCAAAGTTTGCCAGAGCTTCCAAGCCAATTAAAAGTACTTGAAGTGAAAAACTGTATGTTGTTGAAAACTGCAGTATCAACTTCATGCATTACACCCATAAAGCCTGAACCGGTTTGTTTCAAATTTGATTTTATGAACTGCTTCAATTTGGGTCAAAATGCACGTGACAATATCATGGGAGATGCAGAGTTGAGAATTAAAGAATTAGCTATTTGGTTGATAAGCCTTTGAGCCTCTTCATCTGTCTTTTTTGGTACCAGTAAATCTTTTTTCATTCCCAGAATCCCAGTAAATCATAATATATAAATGTCTAATATGTCTTTTTTAACAATAGCAGTCAGCGATCGCCTCCTATACCTGTTGTTCCTTCGCCATTTCCGGCCAATCAATGTCCAAGGACTGTCAGTTCGCACAACCAGCCTTTTTTCTCAATCATCAAATTGCTGCGGAAAAAGCTTAAATATTGCAAAGAGCATATCATGAGATCTTGCCTAGCCCCTTTCGAGGCATATGATTGAAGAAAGCCTCCACTACCTATCCCAATTATGCGATAATTTCAATGTCTGTGAAAACAAAACCTCCAAATCAATTTCAAAATCATTAAAAATTTACTATAGAAAAAAAACTTAGACGTTCTAATGCAATTTCTCAGTAATCAGAACAACCCAAAATAATTCCAAAAGAAAAAAAAATAGAATTACTAAAGCACGAGCCATCGAATTTGAGAGCGAAGAGCTTGAGCGGCTCCTCAAGGAGAACAATATATGAAAAGTTACTTTCGCGACCTTGGCATAGGGCTTTAGGCGCTCTGATACTTTTGCGGCCTCTGATGTTCTATCCGGCACCATTCTCAAATCTAAGGCCACCACGGTGTAGGACTTTTAGACGCTCTAAGGCATATGATCAAGTTGTTTGCACTAAGGATTCTCGTAAAGGAAGAAGACGGAGAAAAAAGAGAATTACTGAAACGCACCCTATTGTGTTAAAAACGGTGCATTTTGACACCGTAAGTTAAGTTAAGTTAATTCAATATTTATTATGTAAAATTCCCTTTTAATATTTTTTTTCAGAATTTGCATAATTCTGAATTCAAGGGTAGTTTTTTCTTAATTTACTAAATTAGTCGTTATTATTAATTAAAAAATATCATGAAAAATAAATATTATCATGAATTATGTTATTATTTTTGAAAAATTTTTATTTAAAAAAATTTAAACAAAATAATAATTGAAATATTTTAAACAAAATTTAATTAATTTAAACTTCAGTTATTTAAATGTTCAAAAATCAAATTAATTGAAATTTAAAAAATGTTCAGCTTTCAAAAATTTTGTATATTCTATCTATCTGGACAGAATATGAATTTGACTTTAAGGTTTAAATATAAAATTATAAAAAATAAGCATTTATAAGGATACAAATCATAATTAAAAAAGAAAAATAATTAAAATATCAAATTTAACGAAATCAATTACCATTTATCTATAAAAAAAAACATTTAAACAATTGCAATCGTACGTCTCATTTGTCCTGTCGTGATCTATGTAGACATTGGGATTATGAGAACTCCGTCCATAAAGATAACTGACTAATCCAAAGGCAAAAGGTCGAGAAACCCAACACCACTCACTGTTCTTGAACAACTCGGAGTAACTCTAAATCCTCCAAATACTTGCAGTAAAGCTTCTTTAATGTTTTTATTTATACGATTATACGGCGATAGCTCATTTAATATTTTTCACCCCTTAGCTTCTGAGGAATTGTTTCTGGCTACAATAAATTTGGCATGTGAAGTTCTGTTTGCTTGCCATCCCTAAGCTCTTCGAATCAAGATGGATCTGGTTGCAATCTCGTATCAATAGAAAGGCTTTCTTTGTTGGGTTGGTTGGCACAAGTGCTTTGACAGTCCTTGATTGAGCTACCATGAGCGTTGATTGGCATTCCCGTGCTTGAACTGAGTCTAGCATTCAAGAAGCAAATAAGAACTGTCAGTTGATGATGAAAATAAAGCTAAAAGCAAATATAAAACAGTCGGTTCAATAAAATGCATTCCAAGACTGAATTTTAATAAAATAAAAGATCTGGTTGGCATTCTCCTCTTTAAAGGTCTCTCTTCCTCAAATATAGAGGAGGACGTTTTTTTTGTAGTATTGAAAAAAAAAATTGAATTCGGGATTATATATGCATTTACTGTTAGATTATATTTTAGCTAAAAGAAAGGACGTATATTAATTTTTGATTTGTTTATTCGGATATTTGAATATAGATAAAAGAATTGTAAATATAAATAATGATTAGATATAAACAGATATTAAATTAATTAAATATAATGTGTTATCAATCAAAATATGAAAAAAAATTTAAAATTTTATTTGAAAAAAAATATATTTTTGAACAAAGAGAACATCTTAAACATTCTTTTTATTTCAGTTTTTATATAAATAGAGCTACCTTCTCTTAAACATAAGTGCTGCAATGATACCTCTATAAATATATATTAGAAAAACCATTAAAATTGAAAATTTAATAAAAATATTGCATTTAAAAATTTAAGTTAACAATTAACTGTGTTATATACTAAATATTAAATTGAAACAACCAATCAAAATACAAAAAAATAAAAAAAAGATTTAAAATTTTCTATAAAAAGAAAAATTAAATACTCAATAAAGAAAATGACTTAAATCTTCTCCTTATCTCTTAATTAATTGAGAGAATTCAAACTCAAAACATCTTACTCTTAATGTAAAAACTTATTTATTTAGTTAACCGTTGAAAACCTATTAATTAACTTATATGAGAAAATAAAATTTATATTGAAAATTATTTAATTATTAACTTATATATCGAAGACCTATTTATATTTGAATAATTTATTTGAATTTTATCCATTTTTCTATAACTTTAATTTTTTTTTATCAAGTGTTTAAACTAATATTGCCTTCCCAATCATTTGTATTTGGCCGAAATTTCTCATTGACAATAAAAATAAATTATTTAATTTATCCTATATATGTATTCTCTTTATTCATTTATCTATAATAGTTTCCTTTTTCTATTTTTTCTTCACATTATTTTTTATTTTATTTCAGGATAAAAGGAGAATTATAAAAAATTTTATACTTTTTTTAAGAAATACGGAATATAAGTCAAAAAAATATAAAAAATAAATAAAGAGAGATGAATTGCATAGGTCATAGATGTTTATATTTGATATTATTATATGAATAAAATTATCTATTTTAATTTTTTAGCAAATAAATGCCATTTTTTATCAAATGGCAAATACTTTTCTCCCCTGCCATGTTATTTATATTTTATACTTATTTCATATTAATATATAATTTATTTTTTATAAATAATTTTTATTGAAAAGAAAATACTGCTTTAGTCAATTTCAATAAGTCATCTCCCATCAAAATAAAAATAAAAATTAAATAACTAAAATATAACAAATCAAAATTATAAAAATTTATTAAAAATAAGATAACTATTGGCATAATTTACCCAATACTTAATGATAAAAAATAATATTCAAAAACAAAAACAAGAAATCGAGAAAGTTCAGACACCAAATCTGTAATGATTTTGAGTTTTCTTTTCCTTTTTCATCATTGATCCAACAGAGAACTAAGACCTGATAATGAAAAAACAAATTCTAATAATTGAGCCAATTATTATTTTTAGGCTCCATTTTCTAAAAGGAATTTGTCTGAAAAATATTTTGAATATCTTTTCTATGTTTGAATTATTTTGAAAAATCAGTTAACATAAATATCATTCTAATCAAAAGAAAAGATATAATAATAAATATAATTTTCAGAAAGAAAATTTATCCGATTGGTTAAATTTGTTTTCATACTTCTGGTCTCAATATCAATTAGTGAGTTTGCTTTTTCCGCTATCAATTTTACAACGGGACCAGAGATTTTTCTTGCAAATTCCTTAATTATATTGAAAAAAAAAAGAAAAAAAGAGATTTTTCTTGCAAATTCTAATTCTTGTAATTTTTTGAATTGTTAATATAATCAAATCGTTATTTATTTAATAAAAATAATAGATAACTTCATTATTTTAATTACACATGTCCCAAATATCGTATTTTTTAACTAATAAATATATACACCTAAGTGGTTTGAGAATAAAATCTGAGAGTTTCGTATGTAAATTTGTTTTTTATATAAACCATCGATATCCCTGATGCAATTAAGCTTTTTGTCTTTTTCTGTAAATGTGTTTAGTAGAAATCGAAACCAATAGCTCTTTTTACATACCCAACATACATTGCTAACTAAACCATAATTAGTAGATTTTATATAAATTTTTTAATAATAAGAATTCTATAACCAAGACTTAGAGAATAAATTAATTATAAAAAATTAATTATAAAATTTAAAGGAAAAAACATAAAACTTAAGACCTCATTTGAAACAAATGAATTTCACAAAATTTTTTGGAATTTATTTGAAAATTTAAAATTTTGTGTTTGGAATAAAAAATATATGGATTTAAATTCTATGAATTGAATTCCATAGAATTGAGTAAGTTTGGTCAAATTCTATTAAAGTTGTTGAAATTTGCAAATGAATTTCATATATTAACCTACTAATATTTTTAGTAACTAAACTATCATCATCTCTCTTATCTCCTCTTCAGCAGCTCCTCTACTCCTCAGCCGCTCATCTTTTACCAAATCTCCTCCTCAACTGCTTATCTCCCCCTTAACCATCTCTAAGCATTGTTAAAACACCAAGACTCCTATGATCATTATTGTATATATTTGAAGCTTAAGCTTTATTGAGTTAAAAAGATGTTTTGGAGCTCTATTTAATTCTCTTTTAGCATATTGTATTGAATTTATCCATCCTAAGGAGACCAATCAATTGTTTTCGTTGAGATAAGAAAACTATTATGTTGTTTTCATTAGCAAATCTGGTTATGTTTAACACAAGCACACATGCATTAGGCGGAGAAGAGGGGATTGGGGGGTATAATGGAATCGAATAGCAAGAAAAGGATAATTGGCTTCTATTATTGATGCTCTTTAATATAGAAAGAGTACAACTACTACTAATATTAGTTACAAAAACAACTATCTATATTTACAAAGAGAGTTATCTACAACAACAGAATTGTAATAATTTGCCAAGTCAAAATACTAACTGACCTTATCCTTATTACTCCCCCACAAGATAGAGGTTCCATCATGAAGACCTATCTTAGATCTATTTTACTGAAATTTTAACTTGGCTAATGGTTTGGTTAGCATATCTGCCAACTGATCATGAGATGAAATGTGTGTTACACGAAGCTCATTTCGTTGAACCAGTTCACACAAAAAGTGAACATTAATTTCTAAATGTTTCATTTTTGAATGAAACACATGGTTCTTGCAAGTGTACATAGCAGAAATATTATCACAATAAATCACAGGTGTTGATATCTTAACTCCAAGCTCAGTAAGTAAGGATTGAACCCATCGGACTTCAGCTGCCATACTTGCCACGGCTCGATATTCAGCCTCTATGCTTGATCTTGCAATGGTTCGTTGCTTCTTGGAACTCCAACTAATAGGTACCTTACCCAAATACAACAGATATCCTGTAGTAGACGTTCTATCAGATGGATCATCAGCCCAATCAGTGTTTGAAAAAGCATGAAATGCAAGGTCTATTTGTTTCGTAATCAATATCCCAAAATTAATGGTTGACTTTAAGTAGCGAAGCAGCCAGTTTAATGTCAACCAATGTGAAGAACTTGGAAATTGCATAAATTGGGACAACTTGTTTACAATAAAAGTAATATCAGGTCTTATAAGACTAAGATATTGTAAACCGCCTATGAGCTTTTGGTAAGCAGTAGCATTTTCGGCTTGCACCCCTGGGTTTATTTTCTTGAGACTACTATCAACAACAATCGGTGTAGGCATAATTTTCGCACCTGCCATTTTGCCTTGTTCAAGCAACTTTCGAATATAATGGTGTTGAGATAAAAAGAGTCCACTTGCTATTCGATGCACGTCCATGCCAAGAAACAATGATAGGGGTTGTGGATCTTTTAATGAGAACTTATGACCAAGAGCTGCAATGAACCTTGAAACAAACTCATTATTGTTGCCGGTGATGATTATATCATCCACGTAAACAAGAAAGTAACAATATATGCCATCCTTGATATAATAAAATAAGGAGTGATCACACTTTGACAATTGAAATCCATAATTAACAGTGAATTCTCGTAATGCTTGATACCAAGCGCGTGGCGCTTGTTTTAAACCATAAAGAGCCTTGATTAACTGACACACATGAGTCGGCTTGGATGGATCCTTGAAGCCAAGTGGTTGTTGCATAAACACCTCTTCGGTTAAGGGACCATGCAAGAAGGCATTGTTAACATCCATTTGTATCAAAGGCCATGATTTCGAAATTGCCAAAGTGAGAACAAGTCTGACTGTTACTGGTTTAACCACCGAACTGAAAGTGTCATTGTAATCAACACCTGGCCTTTGATTATACCCACGAGCCACTAATCTTGCTATATATCGCTGTATAGAACCATCTGCATTCCTCTTTATCCTGAAAATCCATTTACAGTCTACCAAGTTATGATTAGCATAAAAAGGAACAAGCTCCCAAGTATTATTGTCAAGCAAAGTGTGAAACTCATCAGACATCGCTTTGCGCCATTCAGGAATTGCCGAAGCCTATGTAACCGAATTAGGTTCCGGTACACTGGGTAGGGGATGCCTAGTAACAAGATTTATAATTTTTGGCTTATGGATATTGTTCTTTGATCTTGTTACCATTGGATGTGTGTTAATGGTTGAAGAAATACCAGCAGACTGTGACCTATTTTCTTGATTCAAAACTGGTAAAAAAGACTCAGACAGAGGCAACGAAACTGATTTAGAAACAGTAGGTTCAACAGAATCATTATGAACAGATTCAATAGCAGTTATAGGAATAGCAGAATCTACAAAAACATTCGACACATTTTGAAATGGAACAATAGTAGAAATAGGTTCATGCGAAGGAATATCAAACCAGATGGACGGAGAGAAGGATTCATTCGAAATATGAGCAAAAAAAGGAAAGTGATTCTCAATGAAAACAACATGTCGAGAATTATAAAATTTGCCTGTGTCAATATTATAACAAACAAAAGCACTCTTGTTAGAAGAATATCCAAGAAATACACACGGAATGGATCAATTGTCAAATTTGGATTTCATATATGGCCGCAAACAAGGGTAACAAAGACACCCAAAAACCCAAAATGACTCATAATTAGGAGAAGCCCCTAATAATTTTTTATATGGAGACTCTAATTTGAGGACAAAAGTGGGCATACGGTTTATTAAATAGGCTGGGGTTTAAAAAGCAAAACTCTAAAATTGTAATGGTAATGAGGCTGTTTGTAATAATGTGAGGCCAGTTTCAACCAAATGTCGATGTCAGCGTTCTGCAGTACCATTATATTGAGGTGTGTGAGGTGGAGTTTGGAGATGGTTAATGCCATTTTGCTGAAAATATGCTCTAAGAGCAACATATGCCCCCCCCCCCCCCCCCCCCCAAAAATCTGTATAAATGGCTTTTATTTTGGAATTGAAGGTGTTTTCTATAAGTTTTTAAAAAACTGGAAATATTGCAGAAACCTATGACTTATTTTTAAGGGATACAACCATATATATTTCGTGAAATGATCGACAAATATGATATAATAGTAAAAACCATCCACGGAATTAAACTGGGCCGGCTCCCATAAATCAGAATAAACAAGCTCCAAAGGTTTACTACTAACCAAAGATGACACACCAGAAGGTAGCCTGTGGCTTTTATTACAGCGACAAGGATCACAGACACTATCCTTAATAATTGACACAGGAATTTTGAACTTAGACAAAACGTAATTAAAAATCTCCGAACTCGGATGACCAAGCCGCTCATGCCAAGACACAGAAGATAATCGAACATGATTACACACAAGAGAACCCAGATTATGAAACTGTCGGAGTTTATAGAAAGATTGATCAAGTGGACCTTTGAATGGAATCTCCCCCATGGATTGATCATTTATAAGATAAAAATGAGAAAAGAATTCAACAGAGACATGATTAGAATCACAAAATTGAGGCACAAAAATTAAATTTGACTTGGCTTTAGGTACATATAGAACATTATGAAGAGAACAAGCTTTCGAAGGTAAAGAAACAGTACCAAAACCTATTCGGGAAATAGACAAACCTGAATTGTCTGTCAATTGCAGTTCATCAGTTCCATCATAAGTAGAATGCAGAGATAGATTATTTAAGTCATTTGTAACATGATGAGAAGCTGCAGAATCCAGCGACCAAATGCTTTATTTTGTGGTTGAGTACTGGTAGCATTCGCCTGAGGCTTCTGTCGAGAAAGATTTGCAAAATAACACTTGGCCTTGTAACATTTTTTTAACTGAATGTCCAAAACGGTCACAAAATTGACACTGAACTTTTGACTGAGAACCATCCACTTGAGATTTTTGTTTGAAACCTTTTTCAACAGAAACAGTCACTAGAAGACGCATTACCAGTATACTGTCGACCAGAACCAGCTGAAGTAAATCTGTTAGTGTTCGATTTTCAAACATTATTTGCAACAACTGGAATACTCTCAAGAGGAGAATCAATCTACTTTAAATATAATACATGTGCTAATAACTTATCTTGAAGTTCATCAAAGGATACTACTATATCACGAGCATGGATGGCTGCAGCAATAGCACCAAACTCAGGTCCAACTCCACTGAGAACTTGAACCACCAAATCGACATCACTGACCGAACTTTCACAAATTGAAAGCTCTTCTGCAATATTCTTTACAATGTTCAAATACTCAGACACAGAGCGAGACTCTCTCTTGGTTCGAGAAAGCTTATCTCGCAGAGATAGAACTCTGGTAGCAGATTTATTCGCATAGAAAACCTGCAATTTCTTCTAAGCTTCTGCATCAGCAATCACATTCATAATTGAAACTGAGAGAGAAGATCGTAAAGCAGCAAGAATGAGTTGGTCTTGACACTCCCAAAACGCAAACTCAGGATTTGAAACCTTTTCTCTCTCCTTGGTTGTAATCGTAACTGTAGGAGCTATAACAGTCCCTAATACATAACCCATCAGGCTATGTCCTTTAAGCAGAGGCGTAAGCTGGGACCTCTAGGTTGGATAATTTGTTGCTATAAGTTTCAATGGTAATTGAGCACCATTGATAGATATAAGCGTCCGTCTAGAAGAGTGAGCAACCATTCCGCTGCCATAAGCCATGAATAATCACAAGGCTTAATTTGAAAATAATTAAAGAAAATAAAGCAGATAAAGGATCACTGCTCTGATACCATTATAATGGAATCGAATAGCAAGAAAAGGATAATTGGCTTCTGTTATTGATGCTCTTTAAATATACAAAGAGTCCAACTACAACTAATATTAGTTACAGAAACAACTATCTATATTTATAAAGAGAGCTATCTACAACTAAAAAAATTAAAAATTTTACCTAAAAATAGTGTAAATCTTTTTTTCCATTTGGCTCCGCTAAATTTTTAAAAATTTTCTTTTGACTCCCCTAGTTTGAGATCTTGGCACTGCCCCTGCACATGCATAACTCATGGTGGATTGCATATATCTTAACTTCATATATATTTTATGTCGGACTATACTATGATATAATTATAATTATAATAAGTATTAATTTGGAAGCTTCATTGTGATTAATTGTAAGTAGAGTTGAAAAGTAATTAATTAATTAGGTAATGATGTGGTGCACATCAATATGCATATATATATATATATATATATATATATATATAGACTCATGTATTGGGATGTTTAGAATCAATCAATGAATGAATATCTAAATCTTCTATTCTCTATTCTTTCTCTTCCTCTTCTTTTCTCATTTCCCAAATACTCTTAATGTTATTCTCCTATCAACAGTTTGGATCCTAACATTTTAGCATTCAGTCTTGGCAGTGATGTTTTCCTTAATGGAGTAAATTATAACATATCAAACATAATAAATTTATTTAAAATGAATTTTATTTAAAAATAAATTTTTATAATTATAATTTATTTATTTTAAACGGGATGTAAAACTTAAATAAAAAATACTGCAGTTTATTTTTTTCAAATTTTATAAATTAAAAATCTCTTTTAATCAGTTTGAAGTGCCATCGATTTTTTGCCATTCCTCTACAACTCTCTCGGACAACGGCTGAACAAAGAAACCGATAGTCAACAGGTGGACCCGCATGATCTGGCACACACACTAGTCGAAGACGTGTACACGTGCAGGCATATTACAAGCAAAGTAAGACTGAGCAGCGTTTAGAATTTTCGGGCCAATCGTCGATAGACACGTAGCGAGGGCAGGATTTAAAATTAATTTTTTATGTCAATTACGTGAGTTTGAAGGATCAAATGATTGCCGCACTTGCTGTCACATACATGGTGATACTCCATTGGGCCACGTTTCTCATTCGCGAAGTTTAAAATTCCTTCGTTTTCGACACGCCTTGGTTGCAGCCACACGCACCCTACGCTACGCACATTAATTATCACTAACAATCTACTACGGGTAAATTATATGAGAATGCTGATCCATTTTGAAAAATCTCTTAAATTTTCCGTTTTGAAAAAAGTGTTGACATAAATTTCATCCCTAACTTTACACGTGCAGTCCAAAATAAATTTAATTCTCTACGATCCAATTCACCGATAAAAAAAATAAATTTCACTTTTTGAAAAACGATTGAATGCACATGGTGTTATTATTTAATAATTATATATGCATATGCAATGATTTTTTTTAAATTAATTCACGAAATATGATACTATATTATATAATTATATTAGTAATATAGATAAAATGATTTTTTTATATAATTCAATTTATATTCACCGAATCAAAAAAACATTCTTTAAATTGATAAATTATTAATTTAAATACACCTCTAAATTAATAAATTTTATGGTCTTAACATTATTAATTTATAAGGTCATATTATATAATAACAATTTTTTAAAATTAATTGATTCCGTTTCAACTAATTCAGTTATATATAAACCAAACCTTTATATCCCATTACATTTAAAATTATGTTTATCCTAATACAAATATATTAAACTTATGGATTAGATTATATTCATACAAGGTGTACAGATTCCTTCGAAAAAATTACAAGGCGTACAGATAAATAGTTATTGTTGTTGGATTTACTGTGTATGCACCATGTGAAAATAAATCTTTCCACACCACTTATTTTTTTTTTTAATTAAAAACTACGTGTAGTAAAAAAAAGAAAAAAAAGCTAGAAAGAAAGTAAGAGTCCATTCACGATGAATTAAAAAAATTCATGTTTTCGCGTTTGAAATGAAAAAATTGTAAATTTCAATTTTAGGAATTCAATTTTACGAAATTGAATATAATTACACCAAATTTCATACAAATTGGTAAAATTTTCAAATGAATTTCACAAAACTAAACACTCCAATTTTTTTTTACAAAACTATCCTCTTTTTCTACAAATTTAATTTTTTTTATTCATTTTACTTAATTATTTTATTAAACTTGATAATAATAATAAATTATTAAATTTTATTTGACAAAACTATTATTTTATGGACAGAAGTATTTATTTTCTTTCCTGTTGTTCTGTTTTTCTTTTTCTCTTTGGACTCTATAATTATTAGTGTGAAACTATAATTTTTATTGCATTGAGACATTTTATATAAATTAAAGATAACTATTATGATGAATGTTATAATTATTTTATATATTATATTTATATAATTAATTAATTAATTAGTATATGAAATTTATTATTTATTTCTTAATAAAAATAAAATTTAAACATTTGCAAGGATATGAATTTTGAAATTTTAAAATTTAATTAATTAATTATGGTGAAATATAAGTGATTATTTATATTAGTATTTTTGTTAAATTATTACGTCAAGGTTATTTTAGAAAATAAAGACAAATGAATTTTCATCTAAGAATTATTTTAAATTTTATAGAGTTCAATTGAATTCTTTATTTTAAATTGTAGTTTACCAAACATGATAAATTCATTTATAAATGAATTCTACTTGTAATTCATTTGCAAATGAATTCTATAATTATAATTCATTTGTTCCAAATGGTATCTAAATATATATAAAAAAATTGAGAGTAGGCATGATTAGGATTCTATAATGATGCCGTTGGCTTGGATTATAAAAAATTTGAAATTGAACCCTAATTGGTTTTAGAGAATTTCGATTTTAAATCAAAATTAGATAATATATTTCAAACTTTTTAAAATGTCATTTTAAATTTATAGCTTGAAATATTATTATTATTATTATTATTATTATTATATTGAAAAGAACTAGAACAATTTAATAAAAAATTTTAGAAATTATTTTAAAAATTATAATAAAAAAGTTAAAAATTTATTTAAAAATATGTTTTTCACATTTCTACCCAGAATACTAATTTTAATTTTAAAAAATAAAACCTGAAAAAACATTTTAATTCATTGTATTGATTACAGTTGAAATCAAAACCACTTAGGATTTTATCTAGTTCAATTTTTATTTGATTTTGATTTGAAATCGGATCACGGTCACCTAGATCATAGAGTAAGACATTAAGAGCCCATTTGAAACAAACGAATTCCATAAAATTTTGTCGATTCATTTGAAATCTAAAATTTTATATTTTGAATGAAAAAAATATAAATTTAAATTTTATGAATTGAATTCCGTGGAATTGGATTAATTTAGTTTAAATCTTATTAAAATTATTGAAATTTGTAAATAAATTTTACATATTAATCCATTAATATTTATATTGACTAAACTGCCACTTCACTTTAAATATTATCGACTAAACTGTCCCAATTTATTTTTTTCAATATTTTTTTTAAAGAGTATGCAGTTGCTATTGTATATAACTAATTCAAATAAAATTTTAATTTTGAATATATTTTAATGTATTAATAAAAATAAAATTTAAACATGACATGAAATTTAAAATTTTAAAATTTAATTAATTAATTATATTAGAATATGAATGATTTATTTATATTAATATTGTTATTAAATTATTATATCGAGGTTATTTTAAAAAATGAAAATAAATAAATTTTTATTTAAAAATTATTATAAATATAATCGTAAGATTTAATTAAATTTTTTATTTTAAATTATGGCATACTAAATATAACAACAAAAGTGATTTAAATAGTGATTTATTCGAAACGCTGAACGGCAGGAATAGCTCAAATCAAATTCAGTCATATATAAACAGAAGCGGAGAAAAGCAAAGTTGGAATAAGAAAGATTACCGTTAGCAAAAGAGAGAGAGACAGTATGAATATAAAAACGGCGACGAGACCAATAAAGCGACGACAGGACGACGTGGACGGTGGCCTTAAACTACGCCGTTTCCATGTTACTTCACCTTCTTCAATTTAAAATCATAATTCCTCTCCTAATACCATTATTTCCTTTGGATTCGCCCGTTGAATATCTCGAAATTTCCTTCTAAGACCTCATTATTTCAAAATCCAAATCTAGGTGATCCATTGATTCTTCTCTAAACTAGTTATTGCTTTTTAATTGGATCTGGTCCTTTTTTTTGAGAGAGAGATTTCCTTTTTGTTTTTAGCTTCTCTCATTGATTGCTGGCAATTTCGGATTTGAAATTTTTGATTGCAACACGGAGGGATATGCGTGTAGATTGGTCATTGTAATCTGGGTTTTCAGTTTGCTGTAGTTTGAGTCATTTCAGAATTTGGCGAAGCAGTTTTTTTCTTTTGGTCCAATTGGTATTTTGCTTTCCTGCTAAGGTGAATTTAATTTCCACTATCTAGACCCCCCATTATAGTGACCTGGATGATGTGTGGATGTTTTTTAAAGATTAGATTTATTTTCGTAATTTTTGAAGATATATTATTTTGCTATTTGATTTCATTGGAGATTGTTTTTTGCTGGTTACTTACAGTGCACCTCTTGCTTTTCCGCCTATCAAGTTTTTCTTTTTGTTGTTGAAGAATGCATAGTGGCAGTTTGTTGAATTTGATGTGTGATATAGCTGAATCTATAAGCTAAATATACTTTTTCTTTAATTGAAGAATACCCATTGTAGCTTATTATATTTATATTGGATCAGTGGTTTTGAAATTGTAGTTTATATATTGGAATCATGGAAATTTATGCGGGTTCTTGTGTTTCTTTGTTGTAGGGTGCTCCAGTGTATTTATAATTAATCAACTGTCAGCTTTGTATCGGATTCATGTGCAATGCAAAGATCACGTAGAGCTCTTCTACAAAGAAGAGCTTTTGCGAAGGCTATTAGTGGTAGAACTTATATGTGCAAGGTTTCAATTTCCTTGTTCTTTGTTTTGTGGGGGCTTTTCTTTCTTTTCAGCTCATGGATCAGTCGTGGTGATGGTTATAGCGGTAAGTTTTTAGTATCTACATGTTTCTGTTAAAATGATTTTCATTTTAAAGGACCTATGGTAAGAGAAGGCTTTTATTTATGATACATTTAGTACCGATTATGACTCAGAAATATAACACATTATGTTTTGGTGTTTGTTACCATAGGCTTTTCCCCCTTCCCTTTTCTGATTGCAAGTACGCTTTCTTACAAAGACTTCATATCTTAATTTCTTTTCTTGAATTTTATAAAGAAGGCATGTTCCTGCTAGTGCTAAATACTTTTATAAAGAGTGCGATTCTCAGTGGAAATTCTGAAATTATAATATGTATATTTGAACATGACTTCTGAATCTAAGTTGGTTTTTCTTAGGGCAGTAGTGGTATTATTTTTGTCTTTCTGAACCATCTTATGTTTGGAAGGACTCATGTTTAACTCCGGTGTATCCCTAACTTCTAATCAGTGTCTTTTATGTTTGTTTGGTTCAGATGAACCTGTAGCAGTTCCAGTTGGCATATCAACTTCGAGGGAAAAGAATTTGCAACACTGTGAACTTTCCAAGTCTCTGGACAAGAATCTGTTAAAAGAAATTTGTTCTGTCTATTCAGATGAAAACTTTTGTACAGTGAGTGCTGAAACTGGCGTCTATGATTATGAGGTACTTGGGAGAGAAGGAAACATCAATCATCCCTTTGTTTCTGAGCAAACTGAGGCACACCCTGGTTCAGATGCAAAAGTTGGAAATAATGGTCCAAACATCAATCATGTCTTTGTTTCTGAGCAACATGAGGCAAGCCCTGGGTCAGATGTGAAATTTGAAAATAACATTCCAAAGACTGACAGAATATCTCATTCTGTACCATTTAGTCTCGATGAATTCAAAAGCAGAGCATTCAGTTTTAAAACTAAATCAGGAAATGGTCAAGCTGGAGGTGTGGTTCATCGAGTAGAGCCTGGGGGTAAAGAATACAATTATGCTTCAGCATCAAAGGGAGCAAAGGTATTAGCTTTTAACAAGGAAACAAAGGGAGCTTCCAACATCCTAGGCAAAGACAAGGATAAGTACCTTCGAAATCCATGCTCTGCTGAAGAGAAATTTGTTATAATAGAACTTTCAGAAGAAACCTTAGTGGATACAATTGAAGTTGCAAATTTTGAGCATTATTCTTCTAATTTAAAAGATTTTGAGTTGCTTGGCAGCATGGTTTATCCAACAGATGCATGGTTCAGGCTTGGGAATTTCACAGCCGCCAATGTTAAGCTTGCTCAAAGGTTTACTCTTCAAGAGCCACAGTGGGTGAGATATCTGAAGCTAAATCTTCTTAGCCATTATGGTTCAGAGTTTTATTGTACTCTAAGTGTTGTTGAAGTTTATGGTATTGATGCTGTTGATCGAATGCTGGAAGATTTGATCTCTGGAGAAAAAGAAGTTCTTGTGTCTGAAGAGGGAACCAGTGAACAGAAACAATTACCCTCCAAAACAGAGTCTCCTCAAGTTGTTGATTGTGATGAAGAACTGTGCTTAGGAACTGAATCTGTCTCTTCAGCTGAAAACTCAAATCTGAGGCATGATGTGCCGGATCCAGTGGAAGAAATTCGTCATCAACAAGGAGGCAGAATGCCTGGGGACACTGTTCTCAAAATACTGATGAAGAAAGTTCGTTCTCTGGACTTAAGTTTGTCTGTTTTGGAACGATACTTGGAGGAGGTGAATTACAAATATGGAAATATTTTTAAAGAATTTGACAAAGATTTAGGAGAAAAAGATGCACTTTTAGAGAAGATCAGATCTGATATAAAGAATCTCCTTGACAGCCAAGAGAATATGGTACGTGAATTTCTCACCTTGTTAGCTTTTGCTAGTTTATTTGATTCTAGTTGGTGTTTCTCAACTCAAAATTTCCATTCTGTATTGCCCTTTACAGGCTAAAGATGTCGATGATCTTTCTTCTTGGAAATCCCTGGTTTCTACACAAATGGATAATATCCTCGAGGATAATTGTGCTCTCAGGTTGCTTCCAATTCTCAATTTTAAACTTCTCTGAACTGTTTTTGGTATAAGATCTTTGGCTTCGTACAATACATTTACTTAATAAAAACTCCAAGGTTCTACAGAAGTTAGTTGATTTATGCCATGTAAAATGCCTCTTTTGTAGATTTTCCAGTTCGATCTCATTATTTTGCTTGGCCATCACATGTGCCTAGTGGTGGACCAATGTCAAGATGGACCATGCTTAGATGTAGGCAATACATTTAATGGAAAATTATATAAATTTGGCCTGTAACAGGTGGATTGGTTGCTGATGGAATACTAGGGGATTAATTAGTTGCTTCTTGAAGTCATTAGCCTTGTGTATCCCCCTTTTAAGTTATGGCTTCATCTTTTTAGCACAACTCTTTTTCCCTCTCAGTGTCTCCATTTGTTTTTTCTTTTCTTTTCTTTTCTTGGTCTTGTATAATTCTTATACTAATAACTGCAACTTTATTGCAGGTCAATGGTTGAAGGGGTTCGAGATGAACAAAAATCTATGGAAAATAAGGGTATAGCGGTGTTCTTCCTATGCTTAATTTTTGGATTTTTAGCTTTTGCGAGAATATTGGTAGATATTTTGGTGAGTGTTTACAAGGCATTTAGTGTTCAAAGAACAGAGAAGTCCGGGAAATTTTGTTTGATGAGCTCTCCCTGGCTCTTGTTGCTGTTGAGCTGCAGTATTATTATGTTAATATTATCATTATAATGTTGTCAAAACCTACTCCTTTAAATATCTATTTATACACTGGGAAAAGGGAAAAAAAGGGGATGGGTATGTGTTGAGGGTTTGCTGGAGAGCCATGCAGGCTTATAAGGTTTCTGGTGGCTGGGATTTGTGAATATGAAGAGCAAAGTCATACTAAAGCTTAACCTTTTTTCTATAGTAATAATATATTAAAATCGAAATTTCTAGTAATGCTTTCTTTCTTTCCATTTGTCTTATATTCACCATCTTTCATTTTTAAAAGCTTTTGGTGACATTTCTAATTGCAAAATTTGAATTTTTTTTATTAAATATTAATATGCTCTATAACAATAATAACTAAGCTTCAATCTCAAGTTAGTTGGTTGGCCTAAATAAATTCTTTGCACATCTGCTTTGTTCATAGTTATTTCAGAGTCTAATGCTAAATTAAAATCATTTACTAATCTAACATTTATTTATATATAAGAACAACAATTAGTACACCCATAAATAACAAATCAAAGCCCATTTTTCATCGATCAAAAACTGATCCAAGAAGACAACTCAAGAAGAATTTGAAAAAAAGGAACTTTTGAAGTTCTTTCTATTCATCTGAATTTCCAAGCAGAAAGAGAATGAAGGGGTGTACCCTTCCATCCAAAAACTAAACTCTTCCCATCTTTATCAAGCATGCAAGAATCCCCAAATGAAAATTTCTTAATAACTAATTCTGCTTGGAACAAAGATGATGAACTTAATTCAGTCTCCTCCATGCCAAAACGAGCAAAGAACATCCTCCAAACCTCCAGCTTTACGTTTCGAATAATTCTTTCTTCACCTTCAGCTGCTACAGTATTCCTTATTCTTTTACCAAAATACATTGATTCTATAATCATCCTATTTTGATCATCCCTTTCAAAACATGCATCGAGGCAATCAAAATATGCACCGTAGTAGAAAAGGGTCTCGATAAAACGATTCACAAAAGTTGGTGAGTTATGATTAGCTTCAACCTCAGCAAATACCATTACACAAGGATTGACATTTCTGATCATTCTCATGACTGAATCTAGCCTATTTGGCAATGCAATTAGGCTTCTTGGCATAAATTCAGCATAGACAGCTATAGTTTCCTCTTTATCCACCTCTAACAAGTTTTCTTTAATGTCTGAGAAGTCTGATACCTCAGCTATATTAAAAGAAAAAGGTATATTCATGGTTTCTGCAAAATTTGTTAACATTTTACCTGTTTTCTTGATGAAATATGCTGAAGTAGTGGCAATGGCAGTTATCTTGAGAAGTTTGAGAGGACATTCGCCTCGAGAAACCAAAGCTTGCATCAAAACTGTCCATTGAATTCCATTTCTAATTGCGAGATCAATTATGTGGATTCTTTTTGCATCACCAACATTTTCCTCTATGGCTTGAATTCCTGCAAATTGAGCTATCTGACAAAAAGGCATTAATTGATGACTTGCCATAAGTGCGAGATTTGGAGTCATCATTTCTTCATCAATATCAAATGATTGTTTCTTCCCTAAGCCTTTTGATGTGGTTTTTCCTGTTTCTATATCAACTCGCTCTCGAAGAGCTTCAACAAAATAGTAAACTACTCTCTGTAGTGGATTTCCAACATTAGAAGCAAATAAATCACATTGTTTGAGCAATCTGCCTGCGCGATCAAATTGTTGATTGCCAATGTTTTCCGCTGAAGCCAAAAGGGATATAGCAAGTTCAACCATTTTTGTATCCTCATCAGAAAGGCCGGAGAAAGAATCAAAAGGATGGTTGAATGAGAAACCAACATCAACTTCCTGCCCAGCGGATTGGATAAACCTCGATCCAGCTATTCGCATGATCTGTTCAGTCGACAGTCCTTCATTTGCTGTCTTGTTGGATGAATAATAAGTGTAATTGCTTGGCTCGATTACTCTTCCACTACTAAATTGTTTGAACCAGTTACTATGACTTTTTAGCAGCTGAAGTGAAGAAAATGGACAAGCTTTTTCCTTCTCAGGTCCAACTTCAATTCCATTACATGTCTGAAGTTGGGAAGACAGGATTGGAAATCTCAAATCATCAAACTGCACATAATCTAAAAATGAATTTTGCTTCTGTTCTTGCTGCTCATACTTGGGGATGGGTAATTCTTGTTTCCAGATATTATCTTGATAGAGTCCATTATCAGAAGAAAGAGTATCAACTCCTGCAGACTCTCCCCATTCTTCAACTCCATAAAAAGAACCCTTTGTATTTATGTTCTCTACATAAAGACTATCGAAACTTACATTTGTCAAACTGAGCTTATCTCGGAATATAGAATAGTTGGAATCATCATAATTTGATGTCTGAAATGGGAACATAGGTCACAGACAGCAAGGTTTCTACTGAGCCAGTAAATTCCTTCTCACTATCAATGGTTACCTTTCAATTATGGGAGGAAAAAATTTGTAGAGCTAAGATTATACATTCAACTTGATATTGAGAGCCAAAAACTTTGATAACATCAATATCATTTGTGTATAAATTTGTAATCCTTTGTAGAGAAAAAAGATTTCGGAAACAAATGGTACTATGTAGCTTGGCATTGTAGTCATCGGATTTTTTGACAAGTTTACTAAACAATTTAGCCAAGAATGGAAAGAACAAAAATACAATAATAATAGAGTAGCTATCAATTGACAGAAAGAAAAAGAAAGACAAGAAAGATTACCTGTAATCTGATAATAGTATATTAGAATAAGAACTACATGAACGAATGTATTTGTAAGCAAAAGCCTGCAATTAAGGTTTGATAACGATGGCCAAGAATTTATTTATTATACAAGTTGATTCAGTTTCTTTTGTTTGCATGATTGGTGCTTTCAATCTTTGTACTTTGTTTATATTTTGAACAAATATAAGATAAGACGGATCACAATAATAAAGTTCATAAAGGTTTAGCCATTTGTACAATTAAGCCCTTTTTTTTCCTTATAAAGTCGTAATTTTTATTTTTAAATCGTTCTCAATTAGTCAATTTTATGTTAGAAATACTTCTCTTTCTTGCTTTTTAGTCCTAAAACTTCAAACAATTTTCCACTTTTTGCTATTCTTATTCTTTCGTCTTTTCAATTTGCTAAAATATATTTTCAAATCAAACAAAATCATCCAATTGATGAAAAATTTCAAATTAATGGATTGATTGTGAAATTTATAAATTCATGGGTTTTTGAAATTAATTGAATGTCGAAGTGAATCCATGGTTTTAGTTAAAAAAAAAAAAAAACTCAATTCACGGATTTGGAAGATATGTTCCAATAAAAATTAAATTATTCAAATTGCATTATTAACACAAACCACATAATTAAGAAAATCACACATCTAATGATAGATTTCTCTCTCTTGTAAAATAATAGAATTGAGATAGAATCTATCAATTTTATGGATTGTAGTCCATTTTTTTTATAAATCAAATGAAAGATTGAAAATCAGTAAAAAGACCGATCAGATCAGATTGACAAAATAAAATTATTGTTCTCAGAGTACTACGTAATTAATATAAAGAAATTTATCTCTTAAAAAAAGAAAAAATATTCTTTTAAAAAAATTAAAAGTAATTTTTATATATTTTAATAAATAATTAATTATTTTAAAATAATTAATTTAATTCTAATCAATAATGAAAAGAATATTAGAAAGCCACCCTAACTACTATTTCTAAAAATTTAAAATGTGAAGTATTAAAAAATAAAATAAATAATATAAATTTTACTTTCAAAAGAAAAAGAAAAAGAAATAAAATGTTGGAGGAAGATGGGGACAGGAATAAGTCAAGATCAGGTGAGTGACGGTCCAGAGCAAAAGATTCCCGACAGCGCAATCTAATGAAAGTATCGCTTTTTCCCCTCACCACTCTCTTCTCTTCTCTCGGCAAACCCTCACTGTCTCTCCTATCTTCACTCTCGACCCCACTCTTGCTTATAACTCGAACACTTCTCCTTCCCCTCTCTCGTTCCACCTGCTTAACTCTCGAACACTTTCCACTTCTCCACCTCCTCATCCTAATTGTATGTGTGTATATAAACTCTATATAAATAACTCCCGTTTACTCGTGTCACTTCTTTTTTCTCTTCTTAGGGGTTTCGCACCGGTTGCTGGCTGAGCCGGTCATGGGGGAGGAGGAGGAGAAGGAGACGTTGCAGTGGCAGAAGCAGCAGAGCAGTGCTTGTGATTCCAGTAGCAGTCCTATTCATGTCTTGGCCGTTGACGACTGTTTTCTTGGCCGGAAAATTGTGGAGAAGCTTCTTAAAACGTCATCATTTAAAGGTTTTTCTTTTTTCTGCATTTTTTTGGCTTTTTTTTTAATAATCAATTCATGAAATTTGAGATTAGAAATGGGTATTTATTGATTTTCAAATCCAGTTACTAGTGTTGATAGTGGAAAGAAGGCATTGGAGGTTCTTGGATTGAGTAAAGATAAAGCGGAGAAATCTAGTTATAATGTAAGTAATTCCTTTAATTTGTTGTTATATAGTATGACCAGCAATTGAAATCTGAAATCAATATTTAAATGTGTTGATTTGAATTAATAGTAGAGTTATTATTGTAGTAATAAGCTTTAGCTAATTGAATTGAACCTTTGTTTAGCTAATAATTAATTTTGAAACAAGAAGCAATTATTGCTTGAATGAGTTTTCTTTTTTGTTTTTAACTTTTAGGATAGTGCTAAGTTGATTCTATTATGTGGCCCATAATGCTAGTTTTATAGCATGCTGTTGAGTATACTGTTGACAATGGAGTGCCCACTTCTTGGTTATAAATGACTAAAGTTCTTTTGTCATCGTGGTGGTTGGTGCCTTGGTGGGGGTACAGTTTGCTTCATGTTATGCAGCATATTTTGCGTTTTGCTTGAAATATACTATGTAATTATCTTTTTTTCTTTTTCTATTTCTTTTACGAAGATATTCTTGCTTCTAACTTGTACCATTAAATGATTTCTGATTATTGCATTCATGAATGAACTATGAGCCTTTTCTGGATTGGTGTAGAGGGCTTGAAGCAATATAAAGAATGCTACATGTTTATTTCACCAATGCTTGGTAAATGGATGAGCAATGAAGATGGTACTAATTTTGTTTCTAAAGAGATTAAGAAAGAGAGTTTGGTATAAAGAATGAGATGATAATCTGATCGATTAGCTCAAACAAAAACTATGTTCCCTTTTGAAATGTTTTGAGTTTTGAACTTGAAAGATTTGCATAAAGACCAAAATTTATTTACCACCCGTTAAAGTGCATGACCTGTTCTATTGATTCTATATCAAAAAGATAGCTTTGGGTTTGCTATAAAAAGACAGAGCATGATTGATGAAGTAAAGGAGAAAGCAGATTTAGGGACTATTTTCAACTTAACTCCTAAGTTTGAGCATTTAGATTTTCTTGTAATTTTCCCTTCTAGGTTTGTAACATTGCTTTCAATTTAGGATTTTCTATTCAGGAGATTTAAGGGTTTAGAACTGCTATTTCTTGGTTTGCGTTCAATTTGGTGATTGTTAGTTATCTAGAAGGACTAGTGGACATGGAAAAGTACTTTGATAACTAGATTTTTGATAATGGATTATTACTTTTGTTTATTTGACCTAGAATGTTGTGTCTAGCATGGTTTGTCTCCTCTTTTTCTCTTTTTTTTCTTAATTGTTTTTTTGGGGAGAGGGAGACTCTTTTTTCTTTATCTTTTGTTTTTATTGTCCATTTTATGGGTGTTCTCTAGAGAAATTATAGCTACTGCATTTAACTATATAAAACTGCCTTAAGAGTATTTTTAAGTTCACTTCTAGATTGTTTTATGACATCCATTATTTCACCTTTTTGCAGGACCAAAAGGTTGACATAATCCTTACTGACTATTGTATGCCTGAGATGAATGGTTATGATCTTCTCATGGCTGTGAAGGTAAAGGCTGGCACATATATTCTGCCACCACCCCATCTCCCCTTCCTACTTCTAACTCTGGTTTCTTTCTTAATTTGGACATTGACTTAATGATGGTATATCAAAGTAAGTTATGGATTGTTTGGGTATCGAGCACAAATTTTAGCTTCTAATTTATCTGATCTGTGAAACTCGCTCGATCAGAGTTTTCTGATATATGATTTGAAATGTTTGATTTTCTTAATCAATTGCTTAAGTTTTCAACTGATCCAGATGTCGTGTAGTTGCAACTTAATGTTAATTATTCTTCTGTTCTGGTTTATGAACTTTTCTTAACAAGTCTTTTTTCTTGATTCCCAGGAGAATAGTAATGTGAAATCCATTCCTATTGTGATAATATCATCTGAATATGATCCACAGAGAATCAAGAGGTATTTTTCTCTCTCTATTTTTTTCTATTAGAGCAACATGGTTAGAACTACCTGAAGTTAGTCATATTTTATGGATATTATCTACAAAATCTTAGGTCTTTTCGCCAGAATATAACTTGCCAGATCATTTTTTGCTGTTGTTGCATGGATATAAATGGAATAATGTGCAAAACTCTTTTTCTTTTGCATAAATGATAATTTCAGTGATGTTCTACTAAACTTTTGACCTTACATAGACCAGAATGTAGTGATCAGAGTGAATTGATCCATCGACCAACTTAAATTTTAGTTCAGACCTGATGCTTCCTCACTCAGTTAGATTTTGCAGTCTTCTCCCATTTTAGCTATCCGGCAATGGTAAATGAAATTTAGCAACTTGATGCAGCTTTGCAGGGCTGCTATTGAGGTAGGAACTTATGTAGGTATTTGGATCCATTTCTTAGAAAATTTCACTAAGGTCATGGATAAATTCAAGGGAGCAAAGATAAAATTTTGAGCAGCTGTCTGCAGTTAATTGGGGGATGTCAGATCTATTAAATTACTAAACTGGATATTCAACTACTTGTTTCATTGATGAAAAAACAGAATAGAGATTGTGTTTGAGGAGAACAGAAACTAAAAGGATAATGAAAAGAAAAGAGACATATAAGAGGAGAATTTAAAATGGGAAATGTAGACTAGTAAAATGTGAGAAGAAAGATAAGAAGAAACCAGGCACAAGAAGAGAAGAAATAAGAGGAATAGCAGCTGGAATGTAAGAAGATGAATCAAGTTCATTTTAATCCTTCTCAATTCAATTCATTATGATCTCTTGGAGGAGCATGCTAAGGAAACTTGTACGAAGTCAGAACAACATGTGAAAGTAAATAAGCCCTTGTTACAACCAAATACTGGAATATCCTCAATTTGGACTAAACATCTTTAGGTAAACAATATCCAAAAATAAAGAACCTTAATCTTTGACATGTGGATGTTGGATTACAACTTGAAGGCTGATATCTCCTGATGCCAGCCAAGCATATATCTGTTGATAATTTCATCGCGCCGTCTTTCATGATGATACTGTAGATTACATAATACAAATGCATGATGCCTGGGATTTGCGTGATGGTAGCTTACATGATGGTAGTTCTACAAGGTTCCTGGATGCTGTGCTTGATTGTTTTTATGTGCTCTACAGATGTCTTGCAAATGGTGCTGAAGATTTTCTACAGAAACCACTTCAAGGAAAAGACATTCAGAAGTTGAGAAGCTATGCTAGGCCACCAACACCTGTACCCAAGACAGGGACAAAAAGAAAAGTCATGCTGGACTTGATACCAGAGAGTGGTGCAGCAGAAACACGGCCTCGCATTGCCGGAGTTGCTGTTGCTTGACAATTTATCACCATGACACACCACTACCCTATCTATTTCTCTCTCTCTCTCAACAATGCAAGTGACAAGCAACCATGATACTCTTCCCTTGGAAGGAAATGTGTAGTTTCTGGTGGGGAGACTTGATTGTTCTTTCTGCAATGAGTTCTTGGTTTGTTTTGAGGGATCCGAATGTTGTGCAATAGAAAGTACACCAGCCATGTTTATACATGCCTTGTGGTCCTGTGAATGAATGTACTGGATAATAATTTATGTATGCAGTTGCAATCCTTATTGAGATGGGTTTCTAAGTACACTTGCTACTTTCTTTTTGGTACTGCATGAACAAAGTAGATATATAAGGGTTCTTGAGAAAATTAGGAAGGAGCAGTATCACATGCGAGCAGTACGACTGAATTATTATGTTAGTAGAGTACGAATGGTTGTTCATGCATACCTTTCGTAGGAGAAAAGACTATTCCTTTTAACCCAGCATTTGTATCTATTTTCTATTTTCTTATACCAAAATTGAAATGAGCTGCACAATAGAAGGAAAAAAAGAAAATTATAAATTTCGTGTTGGTGTAGTTTTACATAACCACTGGCTGTTGCGTGGGAACAACATGAAATTATATTATATTATTAATTGGGTGATAGTTTAGTTTTTTACTCTAATTGTTTTCAACAATTGAATGAGCAATTTATTGAGCTTCCAGTAAAATTAAAAAATAATTATGAAATTATATAAAATTATTATTTATTTTTATAAGTTTTATTTAATTAATTCTAATTATTAAGGGAAAATGAAAATATAGAAATAAAATTCCTTGTTATATAATGTAACATGCAAAAGTAACAAATAGAAGTGGTAACAGGTTCATTGTGTCAGCCAAAACCTTGACACGCCAGGACTTTGAAATGGCATCCGACACAAAGCCATTGGGTAATCCATAAAATAAGAGGTATGAACGATCAAAATTTCTATATAATTCAGCATATCCATCAAAAAAATAAAAAAATGTTCATCACTATAATAAAATTAAGCTAACCCATTAAACAAAATCAAATAAATAAATAGTGCAATATAAATAAACCTAATCCGTCACATCTTGACAATGTGAGGAAAAGAAGTCCACATGATGCAGAAACCCAGATCCATGTTTGGCTACCGGCATGGAATTCTACTACCCAGATCGACAATGTAAGGGAAGGCATAATGGAGCAGGCAGCTGGCTTTGTTAGAGTGAACATAGTTATGACATGGATTTCAAGTTTTCTCTCTCTAAAATCTATGTGTCAGCCATGGATTTCAAATTTTCCTATCTAAAGCTCCTCACCTTTTGATGATTTGATGTTGGATGGAGATTAAAAATGTTGTATAATGGCTATTAGTTTAGAGATGATAAAGAAAAATTGGCTTTTCGTGGTTAGAATGTCTATTTGCTCTATTCTAATGGACAAAGCCCGTGATATATCAACCGACGTTTGTCATTCACCATGTCAATGAGCATTGTAAATATGACGCTTTTACCACTATACGGAAAGGAAAATTTCTGTACCAATAAAGAAACAATAATATATTTACACGTGAAAAAGGAAAAGTTTTAAATTTCATATTAACTAACAGTAATAGGTTGGTTTACCGATTAAAATAGATTTTTTATTAATTAAATCAATATTTTTTGAAATTAATTTTATTTCACTTCCTTTCATTCTCTATAGTACAATCACGCGTTGATTATAATCCTATCTAACAATTGCTTCAAATCTGTATAACCTAAACATTTCTTTCACCTCTTGGCAAATTAGCTTTCTCATTTGATTTCTGATTTTTGTGAAAGCATTGGGAATCAAGTGATTAAGAATTGAAGTTGAAGATCATTGCCATTTTTGATTGTTTAATTAAGGTTAGTTAACTATCTCTTTTCATTTATTTGGTGGTTGTGGTGTTACAACATGAACTGTAGGTGTTTGTTAAAATGTCTCTTTGATTTAATAAAAAAATGAAAAAAGAGATTTTAAATACACTTATATAGCCAGTAACCAGTTAATTGGGTAAAAATTTAATCCAACGCTTCATTGTAAATTATAAATCTAATGGCTTAAACCTTTGTCTTTGATATGGAAAAAACTTATTCTGTACAACAGTTTTACCCAAATATGACAGACATTACTATTTTATCATTACAAGGAGCAACTGAAATATTATTTGCCGGCCGTAAGCTAAGCATTTATAGATTAAGGCAATGATTGGGTAAGTAATATGCAAGATGAGTTTAATATGCTTAATAGATAATTAAGGTTAAGTATATATTAATAAATATACTTTATTTTTAATTATCTTAAGGTTATATCATAGGTCTATATATGAAAATTAAAAATTATTTTATTTACTATATGTATTTTTAATTTTATTCAATTTAAGATTTAAATTAAATGTTAAAATTTAATAAATATTACATATTTTCAGTATTTATTATACACATTATTTCTCTCTCTTTATTTCATAGGTAGCCTTAGTTTAGTTTGAAATTCCTAATATATTATTTTAATTAATTTTTAATGCATTTTAGTCGGATGAAATAAGTCTTTATTCTTTTGAATATTCTTTTTAGTTATATTTTTAATGTTGTTTAATCGAAGAAAATAAATTCCATTTATCCTTTTACTATCTTTTTAGTTTATCTTTTATGCATTTTAATTCGAAATCTTGTAATATTATCGTTCAATTATTTTTATAATTAATAATTTTTAATGTCTTTAGTCATATGTTTTCATATTATACTGTTATGTTCTGAATTTTTTAAAATATGATTAAACACTTTATTATTAGACTCTATTAATTAATTACAATAAAATTTAAAATATTTTTTTTAAAATATATTATTTCTCTTTGATATTTTTTAAGAGGATGTACACTTATTTGAATCATTTACATATTATTGTATTTTAAAATTTTTTAAATTTAACAAAAGCAAAGAAAGTATGAAAATATAGTGTTCGGCGAATTATTAAAAAAATAGAGTTTTTCCTTTTTTTTTTTAATGAAATCTTTTTGAAAAAATAGGCTATAAATATTTGAATTTATTATTATTTTTATTTTCAGCTTTTCTATGTGAAATTTTATTTAAATTTTTCTATGATTTAATTGGATATATATTTTAAAAATATTTTTTAATAGATAGAAACATAATTAGACATTTGAAATTTTAATTTTTTTATATATAATTTATAATTTATAAATTTAATCTCATTTATATATTTTTTAAGCTTGAGAAAGTATATTTTATCACCAATATTGTTATTTTACAATTTTAAGCAATTCTGATAAAATTTCAGCTTAACTTCATCCAACGAAAATAATTGATGTGGAGATCAAAGTCATCGTATATTGTGGTTATGCGGAGTGAGTATTAATTTATTAGATTAATGTGATAGCATTACTAAATTATATAATATTTTGCATTATAGTAAATGTAAATTTGTAGTGATTTTATATAATTAATTAACAATAAAATTATATTCTTTTTTATTAAAGGGAGAAACAAAAATATTATTTTCTTTTTGATTAGATGTTACAGTACAAGTCATGTTAAAAAAATTCATTATATACATAAATTGCAATATTAATTATTCATTGTATTTATTTTAATCTAAATAAGAGTTTATATTTTAATTTTATATAAATAATAAAATTAAATAAGTAAAATTAATATGCAACCCATGTCATAAAAGAACTAATTATTATAAATATTGCGAATATTGTAGGAGGTTCTTACAAATGACATGATATGCTTATGGAGACTTTATTTTTTAAAATACTAAAAGAACTTCAAAAAGGGAAACTTTAGATAGAGGATGAGGTTTACATTTTTGTACTTTAATTAGTTTAATAAAAATATTTTCTTCTACTATTGATGTATTTGAATTTATGATAAAAAATGAAAAGTTAGACCATAAAGTTAAAGCTTGCACTTTGTTAGATTCACTACAACCCTTTGACATTACATTTTGTCTACATTTGATGAAAACATATTAGGAATTGTTTATGAATCGTCAAATACACTGTAAATGACGGATTAAGATATTATGAACGGAATGGTAAAGAAAAAGCTTAGTCATGCTCAGTTTTATCTTGTTGACTTCTTCCAGCTCCAACTTTGCTTTTGATAATTAGAGACTTGTATCATTGATATAAAGTGCAATTTTGAGTTCTTAAATGTGATTGAATTTAATAATCTTGCTAGAAAAATAATAAAACAAAGAAACATATCTTGTATCCGTTGGTTTACAAGCTTATCACTTTAGGATTGGTCTAACCTATTGCAACAACATCTGTTATGATTGCATTTTCTGCCATCAAAATTGTGAAGCATCGGTTACATGATAGAATTAGAGATCAATGGATGATTGATTGTTCGAATACATATATTAAAAAAATATATATTTGATAAGATTAACAACACACTATTATGCTATGTTATCAAGACATGAAGACTCACTAAGAACAATTGTAATTTTATTTTTTTACATAGTTTCATTATTGTTAATGTTATTATTGATATTTCATTAACTAGTTGTTCAATTTGGAGGTTTTTTTTTTATGCTGTTAGTCTTTTTATTTTTATGGAAAATATAAAAAATTCATCACTGTAACACTCTATGCGAATCACACATTAATTAAATACAAACTAAAAGTAAAGTACATAAAAAATGACAAACTTTAGACTAATAAGACGTGTTTTGAATTATGAATGGGTTTTAGTCCAGGAGCAAATTTGTGCTGGCCTGAGTGATTTGGCCCAAGGTAAACAGTAGAACAGAAATGGATACTCATGAATTTTTACGAGGATAGTAGAGCAAGAGCTCCTACCGAGCTTCTAGAATGGCACGCTAGATAAGATAGTGGAATGTAGGACACATGAATAAAAAAAACTAATCATCAAAGCGCTTTTTGATGGAATAGCTAGAGAGTTGTAAGAACTTCAAGGTGAAGTGTACTTGCTTGATAGAAATCTTTAAAATGAATGACCTTAGGGGATTTAGTATGAGATAGAATCAGCTTGATCTAAAACGGACAATTTCTTTAGTGATTAGAGTCAGATATTACATTTATACTCATACACTACACATGTTAAGTACAGATAGTAATTTCACTACCATATGCATTCCAAATTCATATCCTCTTAAAAATGGATTGGAGCAAAGTAAAAACTCTAAAATATTCATACTATTTACGTCACTTACCTTACTTTTGGTGTTCTCTCAATTTAAAATCTTTAATAGCTATTGGAGCGAAAATAAGCAAGAAGATAAAGTAAAGAAAAGGAAAAATAAATAAATAAATAAATAAAGCTCTAATCAGATTTAAATCTAGTAAACAAAACCTAGATGGAGGAAAGTAGATAATAAATCAAGTCCAAAAACCCAAAGATTCAAAACCACCTAAAAACGCCAGAAAGAGAAAGTGACAATGCAACAACTAAACTACAAAGAGAGAAAACAAACACAACATTGGAGGCTCAAATCATATAATTGAAGAAGATAACAATACCAACGGGAAGAAAATTTTGAGTTTGAGAACAAAAGTAGGAGTAGAAGGAATGCTCTTAGCATTTGTGTTTCAAAGTTGCGATAAAAAAAAAATCGATTTTTGAGTAAAATGAACATCACATCCAAGTTCATAGAGCAAATTGAACATTCTTACTATTTGATCCATACAACAAGAATGATCTTATCAGTTATTGAACTTAAATATATTTATCCATACAAATATATAAAAAATATCTATATTTATCTCAATACGAATTGTACTCCAATGGCTCAGAAAATGTTATTCTTATAATAACTCATCCCAATTTAACAATATGAGTTTGAGTTTCAAAAAATATAAAGAAAACCACTTTCAAAATGACTTCAAATTACCTTATTAATCAATGAACTCAAGTGAACTTTAGCAAGTCCAAACGGAATCAATTCATTTTATATTAGTTTTTATTACAGAAATATGTAATGCAATGGACAATCAAATCCAAACTGAAGGGAATGGATCAATTTTTATTGGCTTATAATTACAGCACAGTTGCAGATAAAAAAAAAAAAAATAGTGACTACAGGTAGTAAAACAACATAAATTAATTACTTGTAGGGGAAAACAGAAGTCTGAGGTTTGAAGAGAAAAAAACAACAGTAGGCTAAAATATTTATTTATTTTTCAAAAAAGAAAGAAGCGTTAAAAGAAGATTGAAAACTGTTGGAAAAGAATTCAAAAACGCCAATTCAAAACGCAAGTGAAAGAGAGAGAAAGAAAGTGGGAGAGAAAGAGAGAGAGAAAGTGATTTCTTCTTCTTCGTGTATATTTCCTTTTGTTCACAAAACAAACATTTGGTTCTAGAAATACTGACCACGCTCTTTCCTTTAGTTTCCTTTCCTCTCCCCTTCTGTTTTCAAATCGTTGAAATTTGAATATTTTAATCTCTCTCCACGCCATCAGATCTCGTCAAATTCTAGGTTTTTTCAAATTATTTCGATCTGTTTAGGCTCTTTTAGTTCGTTTGATTCTTCGGATCTTTGACTTTTAGTTTGTTTGAAGTGAAATGGAGGCGATCGAGGAGTTGGAGCAGCTATCGGAGTCCATGAGACAAGCGGCGGCTTTGCTTGCTGATGAAGATGTTGACGAAAATCAAAGCTCCTCTTCTAAACGGAATTCTACTTTTCTAAATGTTGTTGCGCTTGGCAATGTTGTGAGTTACCTATCTTAACTATGCTTGTGTCTGTTTCTACTGATTGGATTCAATTCAGTGGGTTGAAGTTGGATTTAGCTCTGCAAAAGTTTGGACTAGGTTTAAGTTTTTAATTTTTATGTTTAAACTGAATAGATCTTTGTATCTGTTAATGTTTTTTTAAGTTTCTGGTTTTTATCTTTCAGCGACTGTTGATTAGCTTATAATAAAGATCCTTCTTATAAATGATGTAAAAATGGTTCAAATCAATTGAATATAATTAGTGGTCGGTAGCCTAACTAAAAATTAATCCCAGTTTTGTTGGAATTCGCTACATGGACATTTTCCTCTATTTTGTGTCTAGTGAAGGCCTCTGTTAGTTAACAGGAATTGAATCCATCAGTTTAAATGTGGTTACTTGTATTGCGGATAGTATTTAGATGAAACTATTTTTATCATCACTTTGTGAGGAGGGAATTTTACATGCCACTCTGTTTATGTGTATCTGTATCAAAGAACCATTTATGATAATATATTTTAGTACAATTTCTTGTATTATACTAGTTCCTCTTAGCTGTCCGGTTTACTGATTTCTCTTTTGGAATTGATTCATGGTTGTGGCACGAGTGGCAGTTGAAAATGAGACTTACTATCAACTGTACAATCTGGCTCTCTTTGTTTTTACTATTTTCTGTAAATGTTTGAACTGTTTTTTGATCCCTTTCTCTGTTTGTGGTCATATTGGTTAGGGTGCTGGTAAATCTGCAGTTTTAAACAGCTTAATTGGACATCCTGTTCTGGTAAGTTAATTTGTGAAAGTTCTGTATTATTCTTTGGATGCTACTTCCCTTTTCCATCAGACCCAATAGATGATTCTCTATCTTTATTCCTGAATTTATGATTTCCCTGTCCAGCCAACTGGTGAAAATGGTGCTACCCGGGCTCCTATAAGCATTGACTTACGGAGGGATAGTTCTGTGAGCAGCAAATCAATTATTTTGCAAATTGACAATAAATCCCAGCCAGTTTCCGCAAGTTAGTTGATTGGTTTAATGTTCTCGTACATATTTTATTCTGTTTTGGCATTTCCCCTTTCCTCTCTCTCTCTTGTTGTTGCTTAAGTTTATGGTAAATGTTCAGTTCCAACTTAGCCTCCTAAGTGCTACCATCAACTCTTTATAGTTTTAAAAATTCCTTAGTGAGCACAGTTTACGACGCCCACCTGAAATTTCATTATCCAATGTACTTAGTGAGTATCGTTAATTACTGTTTCTGCTTTAGATATTGTTGGACATGCCTAAGGATAGATACAAAATTTATTTGTGTAGCTGATTATAAATTAAACAGACTTGACAGAAGAGTTGATGGTGATGGTAGAGCTCTTATGGAGAAAATCGTTGACAAATTGACATGTGTTTTCTTGCATGAGTTGTGTTTAGACATTCTTTTATGCTATTATCTTTTAATGTTGCTGCTGGTATGCAGGCGCTTTACGGCATTCTTTACAAGAAAGGCTGAGTAAAGGATCCTCAGGCAAGAGCCGAGATGAAATATATTTGAGACTACGGACAAGTACAGGTTGGTTCATGATTTATAATTGTTATTATTGTCTAAATTAATGCAATATGTTTCTAGGATACAGTTTTTTTACTAGTTTAGTGTCTTTCAGAAGACTAATTAATGTAGAAAATGAAATGTCCACTTGAATTTTTTCCTTTAGAAGTGTACAAAACAATTTTCATGGAAGCATCAATTTGCAGAAGGATGTAAAGGAAATGAAGGATCATCTGAAGTTATCTTGTGCAATGGCTATTATGCTAATAATGCTGTTTGTTGGAGCTATTGAGACTCAGTTGTTAAAAATACAAGATTATCATCGATAAATGTATTACCTAAGGGTAGATTCTTGTTTGAGGCATTGCTAATTTTCTAAAGAACATGGTTACTCTGACTCTGTGCTTTATCCTGAGATAATTTGTCTGACTAAGATACCAGGATTTTGGCTTAAAACTGTAACAGTTGAAATCAGTGTGAAAATTCATGCTGCACTCATACTTGAGTCCTAGTAATATGTATTGAAGTGTACCTGAGCACGAGATCCTTGGTCCTGGTGATTAATAATAGGGCGTTGAGATCCTCTTTCCTTGGACTAGAATTCCTCTTATTGATAACATTCTGAGATCAGTTAGCTGAATTCATTTAATCTGTTGCTGTTGTACCTAGTTTTAGACCAATCAATTTCTTTGTTAGCTCACCTTATGTGTTTTCTATGATTCGTTCTCAGCGCCTCCCCTGAAATTGATAGACTTGCCTGGCTTGGATCAAAGGATTATGGATGAGTCTATGGTAAGTATATTTAATGGTTATACACTTCCATCTAATACAAGGAGCTAGTTTTCATCATTAGAATGATCAATACTTGGAATTAAATGAAAAAAAAACCTTTTTTTGGTTTTATTTATTTATCTATTTCTTGTTACTTTAATACAGTGCTCCAGACAGTGTATGTCAATAATCTATGAAATGTCCTTTGCTTAGGTTAGTGAATACGCTCAGCACAATGATGCGATTTTGCTAGTTATCATTCCTGCTGCCCAAGCAACTGAAATTGCAAATTCTCGGGCCCTCAGGGTTGCCAAGGAATATGATGGAGAAGGTAATGGCTAGCAACATTGCTTTTTTTTTTTTTTTTTCTCTGGGCTGATTATGAAATTATCTAAGATCCTTATTAGGTTTACTCGTGCGAAAATCAAATCTGTAAAGTGATATCAGATGCTTCTCTTTTATTCTGTTTACACATCCTTCCATACTTATGTGCCTTTCATTTTGAGGTTCTGTTTTGTTTTTGAGTGATAAGTGGCATCTTCTTATGTTGATTGCAGGTACCAGAACTGTTGGTGTAATTAGTAAAATAGATCAATCTGCTTCGGATCAGAAAGCTCTTGCTGCTGTTCAGGCTCTACTGTTAAATCAGGGACCATCAAAAACTGCTGATATCCCATGGGTTGCTCTAATTGGTCAGTCAGTTTCAATAGCTTCTACACAATCTGGATCTGACAGCTCTTTGGAAACTGCATGGAAAGCGGAGAGTGAAAGTCTTAAATCGATACTGACTGGTGCCCCTCAAAGCAAGCTAGGCAGAATATCTTTGGTGGATGCTTTGGCACAGCAGATTCGCAAGCGCATGAAAGTTAGGCTTCCGAACCTCCTTTCTGGGTAATTGTTTATGACCTTTTTCTCCTTTTTAGCTTTGCAAGGAGGTTTCATGCCTCTCTTAGTGAGGGTGAGCGGGCAAGAGATCTAACCCATGGTATTTTCTCTTAGCTAGGTTATGATCTTTGCCTTAGAAATCAATAGGGGTTTTCAGTTGTTTCCTGAAAATTTTGCATCCTTGCAGGTTGCAAGGGAAGACTCAAATAGTTCAAGAGGAATTAGTAAGGCTTGGGGAGCAGATGGTTGAAAGTGCTGAGGGAACAAGAGCTATTGCATTAGAACTTTGCCGGGAATTTGAGGATAAATTTCTCTTGCACATTACAACTGGTGAGGTGAGTGTATTTCTAATTTTCACTCTTGATTGTGCATATGTCCACAATAGTGGATTTGTTAGGTCTGTTTTTATTGTTAAATCTGTCAATTTTAAACCTTTTTTTGCTAAATTAAAGATGATCTAGAAAGTACATGAAAAATAACATGTTTCATTTTGATTTAAAAGGTTGTAAATGTCTGGCCATTAGGATTGAGCCTGAACTTCAGAACGTAATACTGCAGAATATTATAGTCCTGCTTCTATGATTTGTTTAGTGCAAAACCCATCTCTAGCCAGTAGCATGTATGTGGCTTACATTGTCAGTATTTTCAATAAGGAAGCCATTATGATATGTGCAGATTTTAGTTCTTGTTGGTGCCTATTAGATTTTTGGATTTTGGGCTCATTATTCCTCTTTTCCCCCTCCCTGGTGCTTTCCTTTTTCTCTATAAAGCAAGTGCTGCCAAGATGGCTGTGATTTCTTTCTTCTGTATTTGGTTAACATGGTCTATTTGTTTTAAAACACTGTCTGGTGGTGCTATGAACTCTGTTTTTTGTTTTACTTGATGGTCTATAAGATCTTTTGTTGCTACCTTGATGGGATTAGTTCAAAACTACTGAGGCACTAAATTAATTTCCTCTGACAATAATTAGTTAGATCTATTGGCTGCTGACTGCAAAATTTTACTACAGGGTGCTGGTTGGAAAATTGTTTCCAGTTTTGAGGGGAATTTTCCTAATAGGATCAAGCAGCTCCCTTTGGACAGGCATTTTGATATCAATAATGTCAAGAGGGTAATTCTGCTGCCTTTTACCAGTACTCTACTTGTGGTTTGTCTTACATTGCATCCATGAGTTGTATGATGTGACTTTTTCTTTTATTGATGTTCTGTTGCTAGATTGTATTAGAAGCAGATGGTTATCAGCCGTATCTAATCTCCCCAGAAAAGGGTTTGAGATCCTTAATAAAGGGTGTTTTGGAGCTTGCTAAAGAGCCATCACGTCTTTGTGTAGATGAGGTAATTTTTTGCCCTATCTGTTGTTTGTAATATTTAGATTTTGCGGCTTGCAAATTCTATTGTTCGGTACTTTGCGATATATATTCTCTTATATTTTTATTTAGATTAAAATGTACTTTGTGAAAATTTACTTTTTCCTAAGAAAAAAAAGTCTTTTTGACTTTCAGTACTTTTCGTGATACTGAATGTTTTGTTGTTAATGTTTATGGTTACTGTTGTAAGAGGCACGTAAAGTTCTATTTAGATCTGTTTGCTAGTCCTATACTGTCTTTGGTGCTGGAAGCGTTGTTCGAGCACTCAAAAAATGTGCCTTTCCTCTTTTATCAGGGCATTACCAATTTTTGCATATGTGATATGCTTTGCCTTGTTGCAAATGGTTCAAAAAATTCTCGGCCAAAAATATTTCGACATTTTCATTTAGTTGATCTAATTTGAGTTGAAATTGGATGCATGGTTATCACATTTTCTTCTTTTATGACTACATCGAGTACAAGCCTCTCACCCCTTTAAAGTTTCTAATTGCTGCCTGGTTCTGTAATGTGCTACTGATAGAGTTCATGCTTAACTGTAAACAGGTACACCGGGTCCTGGTGGAGATAGTTTCTGCTACAGCAAATGGCACACCAGGACTAGGAAGATATCCTTCTTTCAAGAGAGAGGTACGGTATCATTTCCTCATTTCACTTGTATATCTTTGCTAGTACTTTCCATAGTTCTAAGTCCCCACCTTGTTTTCAATCTTTTGCAAGGTCATAGCTATTGCAACTGCTGCACTAGAGGAGTTTAAGAATGAAGCAAAAAAGATGGTTGTTGCACTAGTAGATATGGAACGGGCATTTGTACCTCCCCAACACTTCATCCGTTTGGTGCAAAGGAGGTATTGTAATTATGTTCGAGTAGCATTTTACTGAGTCATCATATTCTGCCACTTAGCCCATAAAATGTTCGTGGTCTAATGGGAGGACAATTAGTGACACAGACAGGCACACGCCTGCATACATGTCAAGATATTCACTGCCTATGACACAGGAAATTGCTGGAATAACTTTTTAGACTAGTGTGATTTTTGTAGTCTCAATATTTAATATTTGTGTGTGTGTGTGTGTTAATGGTTTGTCTTGCGTGTATATCCGAGGATAGACTTTAGTATTGTGGTGTTAAATATTGTACAGCTCAGAATTTTTAGATGTATACATGATATTTATTCAAATTAATCTACTTTAGGATGGAAAGACAGCGACGAGAGGAGGAGCTTAAGAACCGATCTTCTAAAAAAGGACATGATGCTGAGCAAGCTGTGCTGAATAGGGTGGGTGTTTATTTATATAATTTATGTGGATAGTAGCTTCAACCTAAATGTGGTGTTGCTGTTATGTTTTTATTTTTGTTCTATTGGTTGCTCATTTGAGTTCTACATTTTTTTTTCAAGGCAACTAGTCCTCAAACAGGAGGTCAGCAAACAGGGGGGAGTTTGAAATCAATGAAAGAGAAATCTAATCAGGCAGAAAAAGAAGTGCAAGATGCTTCTGGTTTGAAGACTGCAGGTCCTGAAGGAGAAATAACAGCAGGTTTGATGGTCTTTTGTAGTCCCTCTCTATTTGTTGTAATACATAAACTCTACCTCCGCATTATAGTTTGTGTCAATGACTCTGGAATTAGACGATGCTTTTCTTTCCCCCTTGTTATGTTTTCACTTGTTTGATGCATTGTAGAGCTTGAATGATAGCTAAATACTGATTAAATTCTTTGTAACTGGGGAATTTGTTTGTTTTTTTCACCTGCTTACTCTTGCTGTTGGATTTTGTCTTAGACTTGTTGCATAAGGGCATATGAAGTTTTCAGTTTAAAGTTGTTTTTAACCACAGTTGCTCTCAAATGCCTAACAGTTAGCTTACCATGAAGAAGTTGATTTGTAAATATAACTGAACAATGTTAGCAGAGATAATTTACTCATCTGGATATTATTTTGGAAAGGAAATTTAAGTGATTTTATCTCCATGCAAACAAGCCTTTCATGAATTATCATGCAAAAAATGCATTGAATGATTACAAATTTGGATTGTCTTGTTATTAAAATTCAAGAAATGTTTTTGAACCTTGTATGTGCTGTTATATATATATATATATATATATATATATATATATATATGATGGACATTTGTTGATGAAGGCATGTGTAACTCATTCTCCAGCTTCCGTCCCACTTGATATGTAACATTTTTGACTTTCTGTCATTTTGCAGGCTTTTTGCTAAAGAAAAGTACAAAAAAGGATGGATGGGGCAAGCGTTGGTTTGTTTTGAATGAAAAGACTGGGAAGGTCTGTAACATATCTTCTTGAAGATGTTCATACTGTTCCTAAAGCATGCGAAATGTCTGCTTCTATGTGGTTATGTTATGCATTTTCTTATTTTCATTTAAATGGTTATAACCTAGAACAGTTTAAACTGTTTGCACAGGTGTTAGGAAAGTTTATCACTGGACATGAATTAGCTGCTACCTATGTGGTAGCTCGAGTCCTTTACTACTGCAAGAAAATTTTTAGAGTTTGATGTTTGTTTGACATGGGACTAAAAAGCTTTAATTTTTGTGGCTGTATCAACATCTGAAAATTTTCAATGCAAGCCTTTTCTTTCATCCTGCAGTGTTTATTTAATTCAAATTTAATATAGATTTACATAATCCTGTAGACCGTGTCACAATTGTATAATATACACATCACTTTTTGGTTTCAATCTTATATATCATGTGTATGATTTTTACGATTCAGTCTTATCTATTCCTTTTTCACAGCTTGGTTACACGAAAAAGCAAGAGGAGAGGCATTTTCGTGGCGTCATCACTCTGGAGGTATGGGAAGCCTCACTTGTTGGATTTTGTGGTTTCAGTCAATTATGCTGCTTGGATATTAGGCATCCCTTTCAATATCTTTAGATTTTATTACCTTGGTGCTATAGGACACACAAAAAGTTTCGGAGTAGGACTGCCTATTCTGGATGAACTACATGCTTTGTCCCTTCTTTCTGAAGTTAACCCTTATTTTATTAGTAAGGAGCTTCCAAGTATAGTTAATTAACTTGGATCAAGAGGAGAGATAACATCTGAAATCAAAGTCTTATATGCAATAGTGGCTAGTTGTTTATACTTTCTTAAGCTAGATTTGTTGTCAACCCAAATATAGGCTGAATATATCATTTTATCCCTGAACTTTCACAAAAAAGCATTATGGCCCCCTCTGAACTTTGAAATGATCTTGTGGCATCATAAACTTCACTTTTTGACATTATATGCTTCTGGATTTTATTTTTTGTAATAATCTCACACCTTGTAGCTTGAAAAGCAAATAAGCTTCAGGGGGCTACAAGTATAGAAAAATTTAAGTTTTGGGGGATCACAAGGTTAAAAAGTGAAGTTCAGGGGCCACAAGGTCATTTTTAAAATTCAGGGGGCTGGGGACATGAGCTTTTTGTGAAAGCAGAGGGGATAAATTATATATTTGGCGAAAAAAGAAAAAGGAAAAATCAAATGAGCAAGGAGCAACTAATAATAATGATAATAATAATAACACAATTAAAGGAAAACAACAGTAGTTATAGGTTTTGAAACTCAGCTAATGGCAATGAAACAAATGTAAAGATGGGAAATTTGCATGTTTTACAAGTGGTAGTGGAAATTACCGAGGGACCTTTGTTGGGAGCATATGTATCTTTACTAGATCTGAAGATTATGGCCATTACCCACTTTAAATTTTGTGTTGGTTCAAAACTCTTTGTCTGTTAGCCTATGATTTGCTATTAGCAGCATCACCAATAATCTCTAAAACTGACTCCATCCCATGATGGTACTTCATATTTATATATACTGCTTACTTTTGGCATTTTTCGTTGTTTTCAAATATCGGCATTGCATACCAAGGGTTGTTTTTCCTATGCTCAGGAATGCACTATTGAAGAGGTTTCCGATGAGGAAGGACCGCCTCCGTCAAAGAGTTCGAAGGATAAAAAGGCCAACGGACCAGATTCTAAATCTTCCAGTCTTGTGTTCAAGATAACTAGCAAGGTTGCATATAAAACTGTTCTGAAAGGTACAATTATTTAGGTTGTCATACTTCAGCTAGGTGAATTTTTCGGTTGGTAGTATTTCAAACTATTATTGCTTTCAAGTTAATGTCCTTTTAATTTGCAGCCCATAGTGCTGTTGTCTTGAAGGCTGAGACTGTGGCTGACAAGGTTGAATGGATAAACAAAATGTCAAAAATTGCACAAGTTTCAAGAGGACAAACAAGGAATGCATCTCCCGAAGGTGGTCATCCCATGCGGCAGAGTCTTTCTGATGGTTCTCTAGTATGTTACTGCGTGCACTTGCTACTCCACTGTTCTACTTTCTTATCATCAATTATTTTGGTTTTACCTGAAGTATCCTTTTTGTATGCTCTGTTGGGTAGGAATGCTTATGGTCTGTCTTTTTGTTTTTCTTCATTATTTAGCAGTTGTCAGTTGTCACTTGCACTTACCAGTCACCTGTTAATTTTTATGTTCCATGGGATAAAATACACTAGATTTTGGAGGTTATTTGGTTAGCTTTGCAAAATTCACAAATGAAAATTGGTTTGTGGTTTTGTGCAGGATACAATGGTTCGGAGACCTGCAGACCCTGAGGAAGAGCTCAGATGGATGTCTCAGGAAGTGCGTGGTTATGTTGAAGCAGTCTTGAATAGCTTGGCTGCTAATGTTCCCAAAGTAAGCATACTTCTTTAATTTGGTTTTATTATCTTTATAATTGAGCTTTTGTGAAAACATTTGGTAATACATTGTGATTGGTAAGCAGGCTGTTGTTCTTTGCCAAGTTGAGAAGGCCAAGGAAGATATGCTAAATCAGTTGTATAGCTCTGTCAGGTTTGATGAATTATCTACTGCTGAAACTCATTTTTTCTGTACTGGGAACTTGTTCCATGGCTTTTTATTGGCTTCATTTTATGGTTACAAGCTCCTTGTCTCTCTCTTCATGTGATTTTTTTTCCCCTTCAAATGTTATAGTTCATATAGATGTCTTGTGCATATTCTGCAGATGCATCAAATATGATATTCTGAAGTTGTTCTTATTTACATATTTTGTGTTTGATTTATGGCTAGTTCTCAAAGCACAGCGAGGATTGAAGAGCTACTTCAAGAGGACCAGAATGTAAAACGCAGGAGAGAGCGCTACCAGAAACAGTCATCTCTGCTCTCTAAGTTAACACGCCAACTCAGCATTCATGACAACCGGGCAGCTGCTGCTTCTAATTGGTCGAATGGTAGTGCAGGTAGGCTGGAAAGACCCTGTAATATTTTGATGTAGGATTTTTTTTAAAGTGTTTTAATGGTGTCATTTTTTGGGTAAATATTTTGATTCTGATGCTCTAAATTTTTTGGATTACCTATTGCAGAAAGCAGCCCCAAGTCAAATGGTCCATCAGGTGATGACTGGAGAACAGCATTTGATGCAGCTGCAAATGGTTCTGTGGACTATGGTTCGTCCAGATCTACATCTAATGGCCGCAGTCGGCATCACAATGATTCAGCACAGAATGGTGATCTAAGCAATGGTTCAAACTCGGGCAGCCGTCGTACTCCTAATCGATTGCCACCTGCACCACCAGGATCTTCAGGCTACAGATATTAATAGTGGCCTGACTGATTTTGATAGACAATTGATAGACCGCATTTTTGGTGGGTGAGATTCTGCAAAGCCCATCTTACTATTTGATAATTTGGTCATTAAAAATTCTGTTTTAGAATCAGTAGGGGAGGAGAGAGGGTGTTTGTGTACATAAGACTGCAGTTGCTCAATATCAGTTTTTTTTGCGGCTTGCCTTAGAACAACTGATTCAAGGTGTTCTTGAAATCAATTGGTATATTTTATACACACTATGATCTTTTTGTTCCTATTTTAGAGTTTTTTTTCTTTTTCTTTTTCTTTTATTCCTTGCCTCATTTTTTTTGAAGACCAAGTATAATCTGTGGTGCCTGGTAAACGTGAAACACTTAGGATAATTCTGTGGGGGAGTGTTGTAGTAAGAGTTCCCTTCAAATTTCATTTTTCAATTCAGATTTTCGATTCTTTCAATTGCTAAGGTTTTTCTTTTTTTCTTTTTGTTCCTTTTGGTGTACAAGTGGGATTCTGTTTGGAATTTTATGAATTTGTATTTGATTTTTGTTTGGAATTTCGTGTTTTCAATTATACAATATTTGATGTGAAAGGAATGCTACAGTAGTTGCTCTCTAAATACTATATCTTTTTTTTTTTTTTTCTTAATTGATTGGACGTTCAGTCATAGATAGAAATTTATAATTACTAGATTTTACCATTTCAATCAATTAGATTTTATAAGAACTGGTAAGCCTTGGATTTTTTATTCTATTCTATATTGGTTATCCTATATTAATTTCAATTGGTTCGATTTTAACTTTCCTTTTGAAGTTTTTTAAAATTTGAGCTGGATTGAAAACAAGAAGTTTCGAGATTCTTTTTCTATTAAAATTTAATAAAACTAATTTTTTAAAAAATAAAATCGATTAAATTTGGATTTTACAGGTTATTCTTCACCTCTAACCATGAGACGAGACGGCAAATATGTCACTATCAATTCAATCTTTGACCAGATCATCTATCAGTATGACTCAACGTTTGTTTATAGCTACTACATTTTTTATTTTTGATGAGGAATATCTACTAATAAATTTCATGTATTGACTATTCACTTATCTTAGATACTTTAATTCAAGAAATTTCTTGCCTACAAAAGTCAATAAACCTGAATGACTTGTTCCACATTCAACTCTAACGTGAGGTATATTCTTTATGCATGCTTATATACTTAATATTTCATGTTATATTATTTAACGGTTACTTTGCAACTTTAATCCTACAGCATGATTAAACATGCAAATTTTGATATCACTGTAGACCTTTTCACATTCAGAACGATAATTTTTAGGATGAGTGATTTATTTTATATAAAATATTGATATGATAATGATAATATAGATAATGAGCATGGCTTTTAGAACACTTACGAAAATTCATCTGTATAATATTCTGGTTCTGATTCTTGCAAAGAAAACAGATGGCTAATCATGGTGTTCTTTCTTTCTTTCTTTCTATGTTCATCGATAAGACCTTGCAATAGCTATCAGTTCTTTTACCAAGTCTTTCCATTCTTTTCAAAATTCCAACATAATCAATCCACTGCAAAATAGGCAAGAAATCTCCCAAATACGAGGCTCCTGCATATTCAAAAATCTCTACTATCGTTTCTTTAAATTGCTTTGCTTCTTCTTTCCGGTCATATCATCACTATAATACCGTTTTCCGGCGATCACTCCTATAATTATATTAAGTGTCAACTCCATGAACATTTGTTTCAACTCTACCTTAACAAAACCATGACTCGAGATATCATACAGTTTCTTCAGGAAAATCTTGATCTCATCTTGTCGAATGCTGGAGAACGCATTCAGGCGAGTCGAAGAGAAAACTTCAAGCATGACTATGCGGCGGAGGTTGCGCCAATGGTCACCGTAAGAGGTTGTTGAGAAGGTGGTGTTGTTGCAAGCTATGTACTTGGATAGACTAAACGGAGGACGCGTTGCAGGCATTCTTCGAGAGCTGATGGTGATCATATAATCATGACTTTCTGGGAACCAAATCGGAAAGAGATGATTGGATCATATTTTTGGGAAAGAATTTGAACCGTTCGATGCAGGAGAAGTTTGATGAGATGCAGATGGCCTATAATTGGAAGAGAATAAATTTCATATACGATAAACTTAATATATACTCCATGATTTCATTATGTTTGCTGATCATTTTTGTTCGAATGTTTAAAAGTATTTATAAAATTTATATATTTAAATAATTATTTTTTTTATAATAACTTTTATAATTATTCATTAAATGAATTACTTTTGTTAATATTAATGAGTTAAGTTTTAAGAAAAGCAAAATAATTTTTAGTGTAATGTATTTTGTTAAATCATAATAAAAAAATCGAACGGAGTGAATATATTTTTAATTAACTTTGCAAAATGGGTGAAAATAAATAAATACAAAATAGAAAGATATGGGATAAGAACTGAACAAGCAGAATGCTAGAATCTAACTCACATCTTAACATTCATAATATAAAACTCATTATTACAAATTAACACACGAGAGCTTACTTTATATCACAACATTCCAAGAGTAAGTCAAGCTTCATGGAGAAGATAGCGCTTTCGTCATGATATTACATGCTCTGCACATGGCCACTAATGGCTGAGCTTTGGGCATGGTGAGTCCAATCCCTTCAGACATATCAATTTCCTGGTCACTTATCCTTTTCCATTCAAAGCACTGAATCAAAGATCCTAAACCAAACCCTACAACACGGTTGGCTAGACCAATCCCAGGACACGACCTCCTTCCTAACCCAAAGGGCAACAGCTTGTTGGCTTCAATACCTTGATTAGTTCCACTCTCAAATCTCTCAGGCTTAAATTTAGCTGCGTCATCCCATAACTCAGGGTCTCTATGTACAGCCCAAGCATTAACAAGCAGCATCGTATTGGGTTCAACACTGTACCCTCCAACATTACACTCTCGAGATGATAAATGTGGAATAAGCAGTGGACCTGGTGGATGCAATCTTAGGGTTTCTGTTATAATACTTTGAAGGTATGGTAATTTAGAAACAACAGATTCATCCATCAACCTTTCTCTATCATCGATCTTTGTGTCCAACTCTTTCTTCGCCTTCTCCAGAACTTCAGGATGATTAAGTAAATTTGACATTGCCCATTCTATTGTAATGGCTGTTGATTCAGTCCCACCAAATACAATATCCTACGATTGAAATTTTAACAACTCAGTTACATAAATATAGCCACCAGCGAATAAAGTGTAGTCCAATTAATTTTCTTATAAATGTGAATAGTGAAAAATTTTAAGTTCGAATTTTTTAATTTATGATAATTTTCATTAATTTAATAAATTAACAAAATGGTTAATCCCATTATGTAGCCTACAATATTATTTTAATTCATTAGACATTTCAATTAATTATAAAAAATATAAATATCCATCATATAATAGAGCGAGTTGCAAAATTATGCTAAATTAAAATTTTATTTATAAAATTTGTTTATTTATTATCAATTATTATATAAATGTAACATATGATAATTAAATCTCATAAATTGTAATGCATAAACATTTGCGGATATTGCTTAAAAACACTATCCATTGTTTGTTTGTAATAAATGAATTTTGTTAAATTTTGTAGACTTCATCATGAAAATCTTTGTGGAATTCATTTGAAAATCAATATTTTTATATTTGAAAAAAAAAAATGAAGATTTCAATTTTAAAAATTTTTTCAGAATTGAATATAATTAAATTAAAATCTAATAATTAAACAGTTAAAATTTTTAAATGAATTTCGTAAAATTAAACAACTAATTTTTATGATAAAACTATCCCTTCACTTTATCTCTGTATTTTTGTCCCTTCGTATTATATAAATATAGTTTTTCAACTCAAATCAAATGGGTCGATTCAACCAATTGATTGAATTATAAATCGGTTTTGATTTAATCAAAATCAACTACATCTCGAATTCCATTATATATATATATTGCTTTTTGAGTATTGAATTCAACCCATAACCTAAGTGTATATGACCAAAACATTAATCACTATAGTACATAAATCATTGTTGTAAATTAGCAATATTTAATTCCCAGTAATTGGGGTTGATAGTCAGCATGTACGTCATTGTTTCGACTGTAATATATGAAACTGCATTAGCCGCCAGAGGGTGGCCAATAAATCTTTAAAAAAAAATTCAACCTTTGATCAAATTATGTATGAGTAATGCGCTTGTGACTCAACAATATATTTGTTTATTGCAATTAGGATGTTTTGCTAACAAATTTCAACATCTTGCATCAATCATTTTTATTATATATGTGAGTACAGACATTGACATGCTCCTTTTGTATGTATATGCTGCTTTAGTCAATTCTTTATTATTTAGGATTTCAAGTATGCTGTAATTGTTTTGACTCAGTTTCATGGATGGGGTGATGGACTCAGTCTTATGTAAGTAATGCTTAAAATAGAGAAAGTAAATCTGTTTTTTTATATGTTTTGTCATAACATACAACCACCTATTTATACAAGAATACTTCCTTAATTCTAGCTTAGGACATTCTTAATCTAACTAGGATTACGTAACGATTATAGACAAGGAAATCTGAATCATTATCCTAATCAAATAAGGATTACTAGTTAGATTAAGAATGTAAATACGTAATCCTAAAATAAGGATTACTAATAAGTAAATATGGTCCATATTTGGAAATGAAACCCCCAACTTATTTTTCATTGATTAGCTCAATGAATGCTTCCGTGGACATGGTCGAAGCAAGTCAGTCAATTTCTACTGATTAAAACACTAGGCATACGAATGGTACAAGTCTTCAATGCAAAAATTAATGAGAATGGCTTCACATAAACCTAAAAGCAAGAAAACATGGATGCAGAAACATATATAAGGCTTAGATAGAGAAATATTAGTTAAAATCACTCACCAGAATAAGACCCTTAATAACTTCATCTGTATAATATTCTGGTTCCGATTCTTGCAAAGAAAGCAGATGGCTAATCATGGTGTTCTTTGTTTCTTTCTTTCTATGTTCATTGATAAAACTTTGCCATAGCCTATCAGTTCTTTTACCAAGTCTTTCCACTCTTTTCAAAAATCCCCCATAATCAATCCACTGCAAAATAGGCAAGAAATCTCCCAAATATGAGGCTCCTCCATATTCAAAAGTCTCTTCTATCGTTTCTTTAAATTGCTTTGCCTCTTCTTTCTCCTCTACGGTCGTTTCCTCACTATAGTACCGTTTTCCAGCTATCATTCGTATAATCATATTAAACGTTAGCTCCATCAACAGTGGTTTCAACTCTACCTTAGCAAAACCACTACTTGAGATATCATACAGTTTCTTTAGGAAAGTCTCGATTTCTTCTCGTCGAATGCCCGAGAACGCATTCAGGCGATTCGACGAGAAAACTTCAAGCATGCCTATGCGGCGAAGGTTGCGCCAATGGTCTCCATAAAAGGATGTTGAGAGAGTACAGTTGTCGTAAGCTATGTACTTGGATAGAGTAAACGAAGGACGATTTGCAAATACGATGTCGTTCTTAGCGAGGCATTCTTCAACAGCTGATGGTGATGATATAACCATGACTTTCTGGGAACCAAATTGGAGAGAGATGATCGGACCATATTTTTGGGAAAGATTATGAAGCGTTTGATGCAGGGGAAGTTTGATGAGGTGCAGATGGCCTATAATTGGAAGAGAAAGTGGGCTTGGCGGTGCCTTTCTTTTCTGTTTTGTTATTGTTTTCAGGGCAAGAAAGAGGAAAGGAAGGACAAAGATAACCAAGTAGAAATATTTGTCTTCCATGCTTGTTGCTTTGTACGTATCAGTGCTGCTTCCCAGTGTGTGTGTGTACATATATATAGCCATGAGGTTGTAAACATATGGATGTATTTACAAAATTTTTGGATTTTTATTGTAGTTGAAACTAAGGGACCATAGTGGTGGACCCAATTTTTGTTTTTTTTCGTTTATATATATATATATATATATAGAACTGCAGGATGCGGGGAATAATATTAAAAAATAAATTAATTTTTTATAATTTCGACACAAACACTGTGAAAATTAGACGGTTGATACGAACACAATACGTTTAATTCGTTTAATATTATAAACAAGTTAAATGAGTCGTGTTGATCAATACACAACTTGTGTAATCCGCTTAATATTATAAATAGATTAAATTGATGTGTTGACCTATATATGACTAATCTAATCTGTTTATAGTATTTTTAACTTTTAACTTATTTAACTCCAATTACATTTAAAAATAATTTTTAACACCTAAAATGCATAAATTTTTCAAGATTCATAATTAAAATAAAAAAGTAATACAATAATAAAATTTAAATAGATTTTACTTGGAGTATTTATATCTAACACTAAAATTACTTTTTGTCTTGAATAAACGAGTTACTCGCTTAACCTGAATCAATCCGAGACAAAACACGTTTATATTTTGTCATAAATAGGTGACTTGTTTATGACACGAACTCGTTTAATCTTAATTCTAACCATTTATTTCGCGTATTAAGCGAATTGGGTTCGTGTGTCATGACCCATTTTGACGCCCCTATTATGACTTGCATAAAAAATGCACATACATTATTAATGTATTTATAATAATGATAATAACTTTGAGAATTTAACTAATTATATTGAAATAAGAAATTAAATACTTTTCATTTTTATGTTTATAATTTATTATAAATGATTATTTATTTATTTGAAATAGTAATGTATGATATTTATTTAGTGTAATGTATTCTAAACGTGTGAATCTCCTATTTTTTTTTAAATTATCGTACCACGTACATTTCTGTATTGCATGATGAAGTGTTTTCTTAATTTTATTTTGTATGTTTTTTTATTAATTAATAATCAGAAAAAATAAGAAGGAACTAAATTTTTTTGGAAAAAAACTTTTGTTACTTATTTTTTTGCATATAAAAGAAAAATAAAATTTACTTTTCTCTATAAATTTATTTTTATAATTTTTTATTTTTCTACTAATTCGAAGAGAAAATTATCAAAATTCTTTTCTCTCATTCTTTTCCTATTTTCAAATAAAATAGTTTTTATTTATTAATATTAATTTAATTTTTTCCTCCTATATGATATTATGTAAAAACATAATTTTTTTTTTCTTTTATAATCCGCACGATGCGTGATGTAATATTAAAAGATGAAATAATATTTTATAATATCATTTAAAAATAATAAAATAATATAATAAGATGATAAATTGTATTTTATTGAGATATACTGAAAAGATGCGATGCTAAAATATATTTTTTAAAATATTATGCGGAGTTTTTCATAAGATATACAATAACAAAAGTTATGTATGGTATGACCTATATATAAAAAAACATACACACTATTAATATATTTTTCAACGGTGACAATAATTTTGAGAATTTAATTGATTATATTGAAATAAGAAATTAAGTAATTTTTATTTTATGTTTATGATTTATTATAAATGATTATTTATTTATTTATTTAAAATATTAAAATATTATTTATTTAGAGTAATATGTCCTAAGCATATTAATATTCTATTTTTAAAACTTGTTATATCCGTACGTTCTCGTATTTCATATTCGTACAACTTAACTTGTAGTATATAAGACTAATCCTTACACCAAGATAACTAATCAAGGTTTTTTTTGTTACAAAAAAAATGAACCGTTTCTTTTTTTAATTTGTTTTGGTTATTGAAATAAGAAATTAAATATTTTATTATTTTATATTTATAATTTATTATAAATAATTATCTATTAATATAAAATCTTAATGTATTACTTATTTAGTATACTATGTTCTAAGCATATTTTACTTTTTAAAAAAATTATCATATCATGTTTCCATGCAACATAGTTTATGATATATGAGGCTACTCTATACACCAAGTTAATCAACTAAATTTTTTTATTACCAATAAAAAATAAAGTTTTTTTAAATTTGTTTTTGTGTTATTGAAATAAGAAATTAATTTTTTTATTTTGTGTTTATAATTTATTATAAATAACTGTTTATTTAATTAAAATATTAATGTATTATTTATTTAGTATACTATGTCCTAAGCGTGTGGATGTCCTACCTCTTTTAAAAATTATTGCATATCGTTATATTCTTATATCGGGTGTTCTGTATTTGTACAATCTAATTTTTAATATATGAAATTACTCTGTAAACCAAGCTAATCAATTAAGGTTTTTTTATTATAAATAAAAATAAAGTGTTTTTTATTTGCTTTTGTGTGAGGAATAAGAAATTTAGTTTTTTTTTATTTTCTGTTTATTATAAATGATTATTTATTTATTTGAAATATTAATATATTACTTATTTACTGTAGTATGTTTTAAGCAGTGAATGTATTGGTTTTTTTAAAAATTAATGTCCGTATGTTCTATATCTCACATCCCGTTTTCATGTAATTCAACTCTTGATATATGAAACTACTCTATACACTAAACTAATCAATGAAAGTTTTTTTATTATTAATAAAAAATGAAGTATTTTTAAATATTTGTTGTGTTATTAAAATAAGAAATTAAATTTTTTATTTTATTTTTTATCAGCAAATAAAATATTTAATTAATTTTTAACATATCCGGGAAAAACTTAACTATCAAAGGCAACTAGACCCAAACCATTTGGTTTATCCAAAAATTTCCAACCCATCATGTGAATATTAAGTGAAAAAATTTGAAAAAACCTCATAGTACATCAGAATAAAAAGAGAACTGCAAAGCTCTGTAACTACTTAACATCTTTGTTCTAGGTTTCAAAGCATGAAAACTATTGAGATAAGAGAATTTATACCTGGAAGTATTAAAGCAAAGATAATTAACACAAATGATCCTTCAAGAAGATTACAAAGAAAGAATTCTTCCATAACAATTTATTATAAATTATTGTCTATTTATTTAAAATATTAATATATTATATTTTTAGTGTAAATATTTTTTAAAAGTTATCATATCTCTTCCGTTTCAATTTATATTTTTTAAATTGCTTATATATTGTTTATTTAATAGTAATATATTATTTATTCATACTCCTTTTAAGGGTGTGAATTACTTATCAATTGTTTTGTAAGAAAAAATAAATTTACATTAATATATTAAATATTAGAGATAATCTTTTTTAAGATATATAGTGAGATTATCTAAAAATATAAAACAATTGATATTTTTACAATTCTTACAATTGTGCTAAATTGCGTAAATTCTAATATTCGAGGTTTTATAATCCAAAATAATGCAAATCAGTAAACTATGATACTTATACTTATCTTTCATATAAAACAAATTACTCTGCTTTTATATATCATACAAACAAATATAAATTTTTCAATAGTAATAATAATTTTAAGAATTTAACTAATTATATCAATAAGAAATGAAGTATTATTTTATATTTATTATTTATTATAAATGATTATTTATTGATTCTCGAATCTCGTATGTTTCTGTATCTCGTATCCTGTATTTATATAGTCTAACTTTTGGTATATAAGTGTACCCCATACGTCGACATAATCATTAAAATAAGAAATTAAATATTTTTTATTTTATAGTTTAGGTTATATGTATTTTAATTGACTTTTAATTTAAACTAGTTATATTAAAATAAAAAATAAAAAATTTTTATTTTTTTATTTTTTATTTATTATAAATGATTAGTTGTTTATTTATTTATTATTATATATCCCGTACGTTCTGTACCTCGTATCCCGTATTTGTGCAATCTAACTTTTTTTTTATATATAAAGTTACCCCTATACCAAGTTAATCATTAAAATAAGAAATTAGGTATTTCTTATGTTATGACTTGCTTATTTGCATTTTAATTAAATTTTAATTTAATTTAACACATTATTTTGATGTGATGTAACTAATAGATATTATCATGATAAATATATTATTTAAAAATATAAATTAATTTATTTTCTTACAATTGCTATCATTACACATTATTTTTTAATTACAATTGTGTTCAAAAAATTAGTCTTCCTCATATCTGACAATTTCGAAAATTTACACTTAATTTTCATATAATGCAAGCAAATTGCTATGCTTATATATATATATATATATATATACTTTTTTTTATAAAAACATATTTATTTAGCCATCTTCGGTATGTCTTTATGTGCTTGTCTTGTTCTTATATTAATTTTCTAAATTCTTTAAAGTTTACCAAATCTTGAGGTATTCTTTTTTTTATTTATTTATTTTTTCAATCTATTTGAACATGTTACTCAGAATAATAATGAATATTGAGTCTGCTAAAGCAAATTGCACTAAACTATTCTTTATGCTTTTTGCTTCCGTTACGATTTAGGATTCTTATGATGTTTTTTTTTTAATAATTAAAATCTTTATTGTATAGTGACGAGTGATGTTGATCTTTTTCTTCATGATTGACTTGGTATATATTTAACTCTTTTTCAATAATAGAACGAAGTTTGAAGACTTCATTATGTGTAATAAAAAAACTAAAAGTCACCAATTTAATAATGATAAAGAATTTTCCTTAAAAAAAAAAATTGATAAAGAATATATAAATTCAAAATAAAGAGAAATCTCAAGACATTTTCTTTATGTTATATATTATATTATATAGCTTTCAAATTTCAACCTAAAAATAGTATATAGTTTTCGTGCATGAGCAACCCACGACTGAGTAAAAGAAAGAAACCTTTTTTTGGTTTTTCCCATGGTCTTCCCATGTTTTGGGTAGATCCACGTCACCACGTGGACCTACTTGCCAACACGGTGAGTTTGGTGGTCGGGTTGCAGCATACGAAGGTCAAAAGGTCTAGTTTTTTGGTTTAATTCTTAAAAAAAAAAAAAAAATCTTTATGCAACAAAAGGAGTCCTTTTTCCAGATGCACATGTTGTGCGGCGATGCACCTGGTAGTGGAGTACAGTTAAACGTTCACAACAGGCCGACTATATACATGTACGTTTTTTGGGTTTGAGTAATAGCGATGATGCACCGGTATCTTTCCAACATAACAATAGCATGTATTTTTTTGGGTGGGGGATGATGTAGAAATGCAGTTATTTGCCGATCTTAGATGTATTCGGTTATTGGTTGTACGGGCAACAATAATTTATGTTTGGTTCTATTTCCACCATTGTTACTTGGTCAGATTTTGGTTAGCTTATGCATTTTTGCAGGGAAAATGAACGGACGTAGTTGTAAGGTTACTGTCACGGAAGAAGCGTTCAAGGAGGGCAGGCTTGTATGTACAAATATAACTGTCTTGCTGTGACACTTGTGAGAAGCATTTTCCTTGTTGTGTATAAAGTAGTTCATCACAAATTATATGATCATGCCTGAACATCATCAATTGAAACTCGTGTAATATCTGTGCAATTCTTGACGGAGAAATTTTTGACAACCCACAACGCTAACATCCAAACGAAATCCATCCTCAAGATCGACGGATAGAGTGGTCTGTGGTTATTCAGTCATGCATTGATGGTGCCCAACTAGCAATTTTCAAAGGGCTGAAATAAATCTTCTCCAAATACAATGTTTGCCCGGGATATGAAATGAATTTCTAGTACAAGCCTTACTTCGGAACCTTGAAGGCTGTTATATATGATTTGGAAGGAACCTCCGTTGATGTGCCGAAGGAAGGCGCATTATGTGGTCGTAAGACTCCCGCGTCCACAACACTTCGATTGCTAGATTCTTCCTGTAGGAGTACTAGGAGGAATGCGAAGAAGAACTCTACTGCTGTAAAGACTCTTTTCAAGTAGTTGCAGAGCAAGATCAAGAAAGGGACTCCTTCGACGCGCTCGCTAGGGACACCAAAATCTGCTGTCAGTGGCTCCGTGGATGAGAAGCCACCTTAGACGTATAAGATTGCCATCTGCAACTTACTCATCTCCAACAGCCTGGTAATGTCATCGTCATTTCCAATTATTAGTTACTGATAGATAATGTGAGTACGTCATATATATCCATTTGTTTGTAACGGCTTACGTTGCGTGTACACATTTGTGATTTTCAAACGATTGACAAGAGCTTCTACAAGGCATACATGTGCACATGGAAGAAAACCATAAACCTTCATTATCGGGGTCACACGACGGAAGTGAAAATTAAGCAATGTGGTGGAAACCGGAGTGGTTGCATCATTGGCTTGAAGCAATTCTTCTAGAAACACTCTTGCAAGATCAATGATGTGTTGATTTTTACTCCTGAAAATGAGGACCGGTCCCTGATTGTTGACCTCATATAGACTATAGTTAGTTTGCATTGGAGGAATGGTTCCTACTTTTTTTATGTGAACATTTTGTAGCTTAACCATGCTCTCATTCCGATGTGGTATGTTGGTGGACTAACTATATGCTGGAGATCAACCCCAAATGAGTTACTTTTTGCTGCAGGGAAAAACTAATAATAGGATTACAAACAGTTGTTTTGTTTTTTGGATTTGTGTATGTATTGTTGAAACTTCCACCGTTTGGGGATGCTCTTCATGATTTTGGATGTAAGAAACAATGTTAAATATTTTGCAATGACCACAAGTACTGATTTTGTAGTTCGAATCCAAGAATGCTTAACGCCATGGGTACTGTTATGTTGTTTAATGGCAATTCACAATCATTTCCATGCTTTTTTTTTTGCTTTCCTATAGTCATGGTGGGACTTCACTGGATGTCCACGTTCAATTTTGCTTTCCTGAGTTCGTTGTTGGACACGAGAGTGTCAATTTACACGCCCTGGTCGTGGACCTCACTGGAAGTCCACATTCAGTTTGGCTTTCCTACGTTCGTTGTTGGACAAGGTCGTGTCAATTTACACGCCCTGGCCATGGACCTCACTGGATGTCCACATTCACTTTGACTTTCCTACCTTCATTATTGGACAAGGGTGTGTCAATTTACACACCCTGGCCATGGGGTTCACTGGAAGTCCACGTTTAGTCTTGCTTTCCTGCGCCTGCGTTGTTGGACACAAGCGTGTCAATTTACATGCCCTAGCCGTGGACTTCACTAAAAGTCCACGTTCAGTTTGGCTTTCCTGAGTTCATTGTTGGACACGGCGTGTCAATTTACACACCTTGGCCATGGACTTCACTGGAAGTCCACGTTCAGTTTGGCTTTCTAGCGTTCATTGTTGGACACGGGAGTGTCAATTTACATGCCCTGGTCGTGGACTTCACTAAAAGTCCACGTTCAGTTTTGCTTTCTTGAGTTCGTTGTTGGACACGGGCGTGTCAATTTATACACCCTGGCTGTGGACTTCACTGGAAGTCCACGTTTAGTTTGGCTTTCCAGTGTTCATTGTTGGACACGGGCGTGTCAATTTACACGCCCTGACCGTGGACTTCACTGGAAGTCCACGTTCAGTTTCGCTTTCCTGCGTTCACTGTTGGACACGGGCGTGTCAATTTACACGCATTGGTCGTGGACTTCACTGGAAGTCCCATCTATTTTTGACTTCCTTGTGCATCAATTGGTGCACGGGTGTGTGAATAGACATGCCCTAGCTGTGGACTTAACTGTAGGTCAATACTCATTTTGTGCTTCATGATGAACACTGTCTTGGACACGCCAGTGTAAAAGGGCACTCCCTGGCCGTGTAGTGCATACTGGACTACATCGTTTCATGGTAGGGCTTGATTTAAAAATCATGAAGTGGAGGTTTTGGTGATTCAGCCAAAATTTATTTTCTAGATCTTTCACTGCGCCGACCAGTTGTTGCACATCTACGGTGAGGGCGAAACTATTTGTTGAAGGTCGTATTCATTTTTAACTATCACACCAACTGGCCATAGTTGAGGTGCTATTCAAGCAGGTGTTGTGAACTCACTGTTGTCATGTTAAATCATTTTTTTGCTTCCTTCATTTGCATTATAATTGTTCATTTCAACTTTATTTATGAACATGTCAAAACAGGGAGACCAGTATCCGTAGTGAAGAACTAAAGGAGTTGAGTGTTTCCCAACATGAAATCAGCCAATATGTTCCAATAATAGTATGCAATGTGGATGGAGAGTGAAGCCTTTTTTTTTTTAAAAAAAAATTTGGATTTAAGAACTGTACATGTGTAACCACTCGAACTGCCCATGCAACTTTGCCTGTAACTTGTAATTATTCCCACAACAGCCTCTACAACTTGAGCTTAACTAATTTAGTGAACTTGTGTAGGTCTAAACGCACAGTACGGCTTCACAGTTGGAGGCATCAGACTCTGAAAACAATGGCTTTGACAAAGATCGTAGACAGTATGTAATATTACGCTTGTGTGGACGACCCTGCACAACACTCGTATCTAACTCACCGGACTTCGCTGGGAGAATATATCACAAGTGTGCTGAAACTCGGGTACCTAACAGTTTCATATAATGTAAATGCTTTGGGTATGATTAATTCTTCATTTCCATGGTCGAATTATCACTATGTTCTTAAATTCCAAATTATGGTTTTCCAGAATGAATTTTGTGACTTTAGAGTTTGGCATGATGAAGTTTTTCAGTCCAACAACTAGACGACCATTGACAACTTTCAACAAATGCTGTTTGCCATTGACACCGAAGTAGAAGGACCAACGGACCAGTTGAATATGCTTATAAAGGATGTTTGCACACTTAACAAACATATTCAATACACAATGCAGCCATAAATCCTTTCACTCAGCCACGAGCTAACTGAGGTAATTCGTTCAATTAAAAGTAATATTGGTGAGGGATTCAACAGCGTGAAGAAAGCGGTTGAGGAGATGAAGAGCAATGCATGCCAAACTTTTCGAGCAATTAGACAGGAGAATTTTTTGTTGCAGTGTTTGTATTTGGGGTTGGGGTTTACTGTGATGCACTATGTGTGCCGGGGTTGAATGAGTTCACTTGATTTTGATGTGTAGGCGGTGTATTTTGGCTTTTTGGGTGTTGCTACAGGTGTCGTTGGGCCATGGTATAATTGTCCCCAGGTTATGTCGAATTTCGGTTGTAACATTTCACTGACTATAATGAAGAAACTTTTGCATAGAGTGCTGTTTGCATTCTATCTTAATGTCACAGCCTGATTTCTACACATTATTAATAATACTATTATATACTTCATACATTTAAATACACAAACTCTGTATAACAAGGACTTTTGTGAAGCAGAAATTGCCATTACTATAGAGTCGTTGGTCATGTGGTTTCCTGATGCAGAAACTACAACAATCCTATACAAAATAAAGAATGGGCACAACATCATGAAGTCATTATGTAACATTCATATATGGAATGTAAATGCATCACAGTTGCCTCTGATGTTATGCAAAATAGATGTTGATGAAAATAAACATATACGTAGCAAGAGCTATGGGGTCTAAGGCAATAACTATTACAAACCTTTGGTAACAACATAATTGAATATAACCTATTATACATAATAAGTTAGGAAATATCCTCATACAGAAGATGAAAAAAATATAACAACCTAGTAAAAAAGATAAAAAAACCAAAAGAGAGATAAACACACTTCATATGAGCTTTGTTGACAACATTATTGCCCATTCTATACAACAGGTCCACCATACTTGAACTCGAAGCTGCAGCCATAGGAGTAGAAGGAAGTGTATTACAGCTGCCAGCGCATTGGAGCCCATAATCGACTGCATTAAATATACTATTATCCACTGAATAAGCATCATCGCCCTGCCCAAAAAATAAACAAACATAAACGCTCACATATACAAATGTGTCATAGAATCAGTTACATGCACAATACCCTTGTCATTAATACCAACTTTTTTGACAGATTTAATCCAAGATGTAATATATAAATTACGCAGGCATAAGCTTACATGTGCAGAAGTGAGTCCTCCACTTTCAACACTTATTACACACTTCTTGCCCTGTTTAGCCTTTAAAGCTGCCTTATTTTTTCTTTTTTTAATAGCGCATTCTGTTTTTGATTTTGGGCGCTTCGTTTTAGGTCTCCCTCGCCAATTATATAAGGGCGGATCAACATAAACCACATATGTATTATCGTCAATTACTGGCCCTACAGCTTTATTCGTACTGGCATTACTAACAGTTCCTGGTTCCATTTCTCCATTAGATGCACCTTCATGTCCTTCTCTATCTAGTATTTGTAGGTTTGTGACCAACCCACGCATATCAAAAGACATGACAGAGAATAAAGAATCCTTCGTACTGGCTATGTCAATGGCAGCATTAAACAATTCCTCAAGAACTTTAACCCTCTGTCCTTCCTCTGAATATTGCAAACCAAATATATTACTCTTCAACTTACTATGACAGCGTTTCACATCTTTCCTCCACCTCTTCAAAATGTAACAACTGGGCAATACCTCAACATCATTCTTCAACATGACGCATAAGGAATGGCAGCATAAAATCCCCATGGACTCAAACAATAGGCAACTGCGTCGAATTTCAATGCTGGAGCTATCAAACATGACGTTGTACGTGACATGCTTCCAAAGAGATTCATCGATGTATACCTTGCAATCAACTTCATAATTCAACACATTTGCACATGGAACTGGGGTGGAAATGGAACAATATACCATTTTTAAGAATTCCTCCGAACCTTCACATAAACCCCATGTGTGTATGTTGCTTGCAACTGTTTTTCAATAGCATATTGGGTACAAGTTGGAATTTTGGTATTCATGCATTCGAAGTCTGCGTGCGTTTCTTTCTCAATTTTATCCATTAAAGCTAGTTCATATTTATCGACAAACTGCTTCAGCGTGCTTCTTGGATGAATATACCCATCAAATAAGAATTCATGCTCTCACTCCATTGTGTTGTTGACATCCCACCCCAAAAATACCGCCTAACGTACATAGGAGCCCATTTCTGCCTCCCTTTCGAACAGAGCACACATCCAACTATTCTCATGCAAACTATAACATTCTACTATCATACCCCATCCTATTTCAAACTCATCAATTGATGGGGTATCATATACCAGTTTAAAAAAGTATTCCTTGATGTCATCATATTGCTTGTATTGTTTCATCTTTTCAGGAAATTTTGACATTATGTGCCACAAGCACCAGTTGTACCTAGCTTCAAGGAATACAGTCTTGATTGCCTTTCCAATACTTGGACACTGATCAGTAATAATAGCAGGTGGTGGCACACCACCCATACATTGAACCCACTTTCTAAAAACCCATACAAAGGTTGAAACCTTTTCATTGGAAATTAAAGCGCAACCTAACAAGATCTATTGCTCATGATGATTAATACCGAAAAACGGTGCAAATGACATCTGATACTTATTCACTAAATAAGTTGCGTCAAATGAAACAACATCCCCAAACTCTTTGTATGCATTTTGACTCCGTGCATCAACCCACATTATGTTCTTCATTCGTCCATCCTTGTCAGTTGAAATTTCATAGAAAAAATTTCGATCCGTTTGTTGCATTCACCTAAATAGTTGATGAACCGATTCAGCATCACCCTTTACTAACTGTAACTTCCTCACCTTTCCTAAATGGTTACGACAATCTCTCTCTGAGCATCCCATCATCTCATATCCCCCCGCCTCAGCAACCAGAGCACGAAATGTTTTGCAAGAACAAATTCCTACACTATCATTTACCTCCAATCTTCTCTTCACATGTGGCAATATCTCTCAATGTTGCTGCATAAACCTAGCTTTGGTAGGAGTCATTTCATGGTTATGCTCCAATATGACCTTGTTAATTCTCCACCTTTTGTCACATTAGGTGGATGCACACAACCTTGCTTTGCATTCTATTTGCTAGATGGACATTGCCTTTCACCGGACTTACTATATATACCAGCTTTAAGTCCGCGGTGACCGCCAATTGTAATGAATTGTGGATCACCATTTGCATCTTTCTTACCTGATATCTTGTTAACACTAAACCTTTACTCCTTCCATATGATTTATAGAATTGGAATAGATCATCCAATTCATAAAAGGACATACCCACTTGCGGCTTAATACACCTCTCCCCACCATTTGTTGGAGTTTGAAAATTAGGATCTTCTACAAGAAATTATCTTCCATTTTCACTTCTGCTCCCTTTCACTTCGACTCTCGACCTATCCATTTTAGTACCTGTCCCATTACACCGATACTCATTTTTTAAAAACCAATTTGTTAAATATATATTTTTCACATAAGTGAATTCATTTTTTTACCAATACATGAGATCTAATATTATATAACACATGATTCAACAATTATAAACATTCATTACGATCGGTTCACATTATTTGTCAATGGCTATTACTTTCAAAAACAGCTCATATAGGTTCCTAATGTCATGAATACACATCTTTTCTCTCATTATCATTGTTTCCAACAAACAAAAGTTTCACACTAGCTTTCGCAATCTATCATGTTCAGGCTACTTTGTAACAGTCGGACAGTAAAATGAAAATAGGTAAATAAAATAAATACAGTTGTTACCTCGATAACGCTGTTCCTGTCTCTTCTACGGTAATTTCCCACAGTTATTAACTTTCGTACACCATTCATGGCTTCTACCCAAACATTCTCCATTCCACCCCCAACCCTAATCCTTGCTTGCTTCATATTGCAACCCAACACATTGCTATCTGACAAAGATTACCATTCATATCCTATAGCTGCTGTTGTGATTTTAATTTATATAGGTTTTTGTTTTATTACCTTTGTCGACTTGCAGCTGCTGTGATTTTAATTTACCCAAGCTTTTGTTATATTCCCTTTGTCGGCTTGCGCTATTGCGAGGAAGCAAAATCATTAGTTACACTATAAACACGCCCAAACAATGCTTTAACTCATTTAATCATCAATTACAGCTTTGCCCTTTTCTATTCAAACTCAAATATTGCCCTTCATGCACTTTAATCACCAATTATAGCTTTGCCCTTACTTTTCCATCCAAACTAAAATACTGCCCTTCATACACTTTGACCAAACTCTCTACCTACCTCACCAATTATGGCCCACTTTTAATAATATACAATTCCCGATCCTTAGCTCGCATCGCACCATGTATCATTGCCCAAATATATATACAAACGCGCACATAGCCCATGATGTATTTACAAAATATTTGGATTTTTGTTGTAGTTGAAACTAAGGGACCATAGTGGTGGACCCAGTTTTTATTTTTTTTGTAGCTTACACTAACTGACCCCAGTGGGGGTCCCAGATTTTTTTTTTTTGTTATATATATATATATATATATATATATATATATATATATATATATATATATATATATATGCTTCTTGCTTGCATTACGATTTAGGATTCTTACGGTGTTTTTCTTTCTTTTTTTGTGATTAAAATCTTTATGGTATATTGATGAGTGTTACTGATCAATAATAGAACAAAGTTTGAAGACTCCATTATGTGTAATAATAAAAACTAAAAATGACTAATTTAATAATTATAAAGAATTATCCTAAAGAAAATATGATGATAAAGAATATATAAAACCGAAATAAAGAGAAATCTTAAAAATACTCTTTTATGTAATATTTTATTTTCTTTCAAAATTCTGAAATTTATTTTTATTTCTTATGATTATATATATATAGATTAGCCATTTGAACGCCTATTTGGATTTATATACCCGTATTAATTAGAAATAAAATGAGGTGAGATGGTGCAATCATATAGACCCCGTATATACCCCATTTCATAAATATAATACTTTGATAGTAAATGTCATGCCTTGATTCCAATGATTAGAAATACAATAATTAGCAATTAAGCAAAACTTAGAAAACCAAATCCAGAACAAGTTTGAACTTTATTAGATCAGTTTTCAGATTCATAATATATGAAACTGAACTTCACATCACACCCATTGATTTGATTCTTCAATTACATTTCAAAAACACATAGCAATTGATTAATGCTTAACCAGCCACAGGATTGACTAGAAAGGTAGCCAGAATATCCTTGAGAGAAGTCATCGAGTGGGTATAGCTATCTTCATCCTTGTACACAACATCCATTACACGTACAATGTTCAGAATGCACATTAGAATAGGTTTTGGAATATGATCACTTTCTTTCATCAGCTCCTCGTTCAGATCTTTCCACATATTAGCAACTATTTTATTCAGCTTTTCATAAGCTTCTTGCTTTGAGACACCATATTGCTTCATACAACATTCTACTGCAGAAGCAACATGTCCCCTTTCTTGCTCAAACTGCATATGTATAGAAAATTGCAGCATTTAATAATTCTCCAATTGGACTTAATTAAAATTACTGTACAGGTCCAAGTTCTATCCCTTCCACCGTTACCTAATAATCATTTATTTCTTACTCTATATGCGTTGCCCTTAATGGGTCTTTGTACTGTATTGATTTATGACTTTGAGGTTAAGTCTGCTGAAATTGCAGCACTATGAAATGTAACATTGTACTATAGTATCTCTCATGTGTCTTTAGTCAATAGGACTAGGTCTAGATGCATGCACTAGGCGAGAAATTTTTAGCTAGATTCAATCTATTGCTTCAGTTATAGACTCATCCAATAAAATAAAGTCATATTAAGAGCTTCTGTTTCATATAAGTAACTCTTAAATCAAGACGACTAGATTTTTTATCTCTAACTAAATAGAAAATGTGAAAATATTAATAGGAATAAGTTAGAAAAAGGCAAACTGTCAATGTAATTTTATTTCATTGGTTGAGTCTACTTAAGAATTACTTCCAAGCAAGGGTGAAAGTAGTGATCTCAAAATTTAACTTTTATCTCCTAAATGTTATTTATATTTTTCAAAATCATGATTAATCTGTTAAATATATTCAAAATCTAGCTCTTTCAATGTTTAAAGTCTAGTTTCGACACTTCAAATTGTGCAAGTTTAAAGTGAAATATTAAAATTTTCATATCAACTCCTTTGCCTCGAGGGCGAACAAAAATTAATCGAATTTTACGTAAACTGTAAAAATAGATACGGATCTAAATACCTCATGAAAATATAAAAAAACATTAAAGTGAAATAGCTATTATAATACTAATTTGATAGAGCTAATTTGGCATACCTCATGGGACATAATGTCATCTATGAGCCTTGCAAGACCTGATGCAGTATATAGAAGTTTAGGTTCAGTGAAGAGCCAAACAAATACTTGCTTTGAAGCAACTTCGCCCAATGCACAAAATGATAAGGTTATCAATATGGGGTAAGTAGAACTAATCACAGCATTAGAAATATATTCTTCAAATGTTGGCACGTAATCATTGTTGAACCATCTTGCTTCAATTATGTAGGCTCTAACTTGCTTCTTCACCTGCAATTTCATTCTTCCTATTAACATCCTTTAACCCTTATTTGGTATAATAAATTAATGCCATGAAATTTTTTCAAAATTCATTTGGATTTTCGTGTTTCATATTTAATTAATATGAACAAAAATATTCATTTTACTCTTCTAAACATTATTAAATCAAAATTTACAATTTGTAAATAAATCTAAATCTACATAAATTTATTTATTTCGAATTGGGACAGCTGTAGGTCCATTTCATGCAAAATCAGCCTAGCAATTTTGATTTCAAATCAAAATTAAAACCGAATGAGCTAGACAAGAACTAGGTCTGAGCTAGACCATACCGAAGCTCTTGTTCGGCAACAGCTTTTCAAGTTAACTTTTAGCATTTTAGCAAAGTTAAAATTCTATTTGTACTGATTGTAGCGATAAATAACATAACTTTTATAATAATTTTTAAAAATTGAGTGAGTTTTTTATGAAGTGTTAAATACTTTAACGTTTAGCATTTAGTTTTTAATTAATTTTTTTTATGATCATACCCCTTTTATCATTTTTCTCTAAATTTAATTAAATAGCTAATGTTATTTTTTATCAATTTAAATTAAACAGTTATTTTTATCGAACACTTCTAATTTAAATCGTTAGATAACAGTTGCAACCTATAAACTAATAGCTAACGGCTATTAAAATAGTTAATATTACTGAATAGATCCAAAATCAAAATGATGTATAGTCTAATCTAAGTTCTAATATTCTAGGACTGAAGCTTATGGTTCAGATTAATGATCTAAAAAGGGTTTAATTATGAGCACAGCAAATTAAACTAATGAAAAATGTAAAATAAAAATATTTTGTAATCATTCTGTTTGGTAAGAAAAGAAAGTTTTACCGCTTCTTTCGCATAATGAACACAGAAAGACCTTCCTTCCTTGGTTGTTTCTTCCTCTATTTCAGAATAAAAATCTAATAATGCTTCAAAATACACCTTCATGTAATCTGGAAGTTGATCTTTCATGCCAATATCCCAGCTGAAAGTCAAATCACATTGAAAAAAAAAATTAATTATAGCTCGTAAATCTTGCTTATGAACTAATTAATTAAGGCATGTGTGCTTAATTAACAAATTAACCTTTCAATCACTTTGGTGAAAAGCTCAAGTTCTTCAATTGTGCCGTGCACATCATAGATATCATCCATTACAGACAGCATAGCAACAGCTTTAGACAGTACTTTTCTAGCAAAAACGAAGTGTGGCTCGGAAAATGTTCCTAATGCCCAAAACGAACATTCTATCACTCTGTCTCGAGCAAAGGGGAGTTTTGTTGTGAAATCCAAGTCTATCCACCACCTGAAATCCGAATCTTTTTTTGTTAATTTCTTATCCTAGAATGGAGATTCATTATTTAAATAACACTCCTTAAGTTTTGCTCTAATATACAATTTGGTCCTCAATTTTGTAAAATCAATCACTTTAGTCTCTGTGATTTCTTGATGGCTTAACACTAATTAAGTAATTAGCATCTGATTACATAATTATATAGCTTATCATTTAGAGATTGAGTTTTCACCTAATTAATAAAATTCGTTTCTACTTTCTTTTACATGGAAATTAATAATAATGCCGCGCCTTTTTTTTTTTTTTGTTAACAAAATAGTTTCTCTATAAGATCATATAGGTTAATTAAAATATTTGTAATAGTTAAAGAAAAATTTTAAATGTAGAAGTACTAAAATGCCCTTGATAAAAAGAGAGAAAAGAAAAATAGAACTCAAATTAATTCTTGAATTATCAATTTATATATTTACAGTCATAATTAACTTTATGACCTAATTAATAATTTTTTATTTTATTGAAATAAACTCAATTTAAGACAAAATAAAACATTTGAAATATTTTAATGTAAAAAATTATACTTTAATTTTTTTTTAATTCATTAGACCTTGAAATAATATTACATTTTATGAGCCGAAATAATATTATCGGCTACACAATAAGGGGTAACTCTACCATTGACTCATCAAATATGTTATACCAATTGTGGCTGTGAGGATTGACTCATCAAATATGTTACAACAATTATGGTCGAGAGCACTCAAATTGAAAATCTCACACTTTTTTCAAAAGCAAGAAGATTGATCAGACTATTACCTGATTGGTCAAAATTGTAATTAAATTGAAAATTACATTTGTATTGGAATCTAAGTAAGATAAAAGCATTAAATAATTTTTAACAGTGTAAAAATAATTTTTATTTGCAATATTAAAAATGCTTTTTATAAAATTTAAAAATTTAAAAATTTAAATTTGAAGTGAAAATTAAATGATAAAATTGAAAAAAATTAATGTTAAATTTAAGCTTTTACCTAAAAAATAAATAAAATAAAAAGAGATGGTATGTTATGATAGAATTTGAATAATTTCAAAATTACTTAATATATGGAAAGGTGTTTTAGTGTTTTTTTTTATTTTTAACATCCACTCAAAAGCATCATTCTGATATTTTAGATGAAACGACAATTTTTATTTTGATATTTCAGTAATTTACGATTAGTTTTGTCTTTGTCCTTAAAACAAGCTATTAATCCCTGAATTCTTATTAGATTTCAAAGCAATTTGACTTCCAGATATCTTGTATTTTTTGAGAAGTAGAATATATATAGGATAAAAATGATAATTCCCATCAAATATAAGGGCCATAGTGCATATTAAGACAGATCTGAGGAGTATTTTGTATTTTATTTAATCCTTTAAAATAGCTTACTTTGTGATGCTGCTCATATCTTTCTGATGCAATTTTTGTAATATGTTGTAATCCAGTTTAGCCAGCTTCAACAGAGTTTCATTGTGTTCCTCGCTTTGCTTGTAGATAGAGAAGTAATGCCAAGCCTCTTTCCTGGGTAAGCCCCTACGCACAGGCCACATTAAGGCATGACCAACTTGATCAGCAAGAGGAGAGCTCAATTGGGTTGTCATTAGGTGAGTTTTAGTGAACTCGAAAGCTTCATCTAGTATGGTTTCTCCTTGGATACTGAGATATGAAGCTTCATACAAGCTTAACAAGCCTTGGATATCTTTGATTAGACATTCCTTGAAGTTACCTTCTGAATCTTTGAACTTGTTAAAAACATCTGTTCCACCCACAAAAAGTTGAAACATTATAACCCTCTTCCTGTAATGTTATATTTTATTTTCTTTCTTTTGTTTTTTTAAAGGATTTGAAGTAGGAGGACTTACCAGTTGAAACATTATAACCCTCTTGTCTAAATAGCCGAAATCGAAGAGCAACAGTATAAAGATCGTCATCTTCATTCAGATTTTGATAAGTAGTATAAATTTGTTTCAATGCTGCTTCTATTTCTTCTTCAAAATGGTAAGCAATGCCTAGTCTTTGAATTGCATCGATCAAGTTGAGTAGCTCAGAAGGTTTATCAGCAGCGGAGCTAAGCATTTCAGTCACTTCTTTTTTAAGAACTTGCGATTCTTCACTCCAAACGCTTACTATCTGCACAAAGACATCAAAAGCAAAAATCATATTGTTTCTAAAAGAATCATCTTCACGATATATTATCCATAAAACCATTTCATGGAAGTTTATATTATTTTAACATTATATTGAGGGAGTAAAGTTAAGTTGTTAATTGGTTTACTTCACTGTCCGAGACATGCTTGATGAAGTAGTCACCCCAGACGGATGGGTGAAACTCTGCTGTTCGACGAACTTGAGCTCTTTGTACAGCAGCTTGAAGAGCCATTTTTTGATGTTTTGTGTTTTGGAATTTAGAAAGAAGGCTGACAAGACAAGTAATAGCCTCGTGAAGTGAATTAGTGTTTCAAGGCTTTGAGACTATACATATATATATATAAGGAGATAGGGAGAGAGTGTGTGAAGCCATAGCTTACAGTGTGACAAAGAATATGTTAGGCGTGGGACCCATTAAAGTGGGCACCCCACCGTGTTGTTTTTCTCTTTTTCTTTTTTCTTTGGTCAATGAACAATTTTATCTAAACTTTTTAACGTATTTTTTTTTATCAAATATATGTGTGAGAGTGAAAGATCACAACTGAAGAGCAAAATAAAAAGAAAAGATGGAGAGAGTATTTTTGGAAGGATTTTCTAAAATGGAGTGATAAAAATAGCAAAGAAATTATTTTTAGCTATTTTGAAAAACACTGTGAGTGTCACTTTTTTTAAATATTTTGGAAAACACTGTGAGTGATAAAAATGTGTGTCATTTTATTATTCCGGTATTGTAATTATTCTCTTAATTTTTATTGCAGGACCTAATAAGTGGGATCAGAGCCCAATTTTTCGGCAAATTCAAGTATTGTAGTCAAGAACTTTTTTTAAGTATGCATTGTGATTGCAGCCTTATCTGACCTTTCACATCAGGGATAAATTTTTTTCTTGAACTACTATTTGATGTAAAGTCCAGTTAGTCAGAGATCAACACCGGATCCGTGGATATATTTCGAAAATAAATATGCCACGGCAAAAATAAAATTACAATTAATCTTTTAGGGCAGTCCGTTCAGAAAGCAATATGATTAAACTCACTTCATCAAATTATCCAATATGAAATATGTTAATGGAAGATCTTCTATATTGTAAAGATCTATTTGAGACTATTGAATTGAAGGGAGTAAAACCAACCAAAAAAAAAAAAAAAACTGATAATGAATGGAAGAAAATTGATAGAAAAACTGTCAGGAAAATCAAACAGTGGATTGACTAGAGTGTTATTTACCATGTTGCTCAGAAAATGGAAGCCTATTCATTATGGACAAAGCTCGAGAGCCAGTATGAATGGAAGAACGCATAGAACAAAGCCTTTATGATAAGAAGCCTTGTGAATTTGAAGTACAAAAAAGGAATACATGCTTCTGAACACTTGAATAAATTTCAAAAAATTTTGAACCAGTTGGCTACTGTGAATTTAATGTTGGATCATGAGGTGCAAGCATTACTTTTGTTGAGTTCCTTATTAGATAGTTGAGAGACTTTAGTTGTGTCGCTTAGCAACTCAGCTCTTGAAGGGAAGATAACCTTAAATATAATTAAGGATAGCATTCTAAATGAAGAAGCCAGGCGTAAGGAACAAGGATTGATTAGCCATTTAAAAGCGTTTATTATAGTCATAAAAAGAAGGGCGGGGAATAAAATAAGATATCCTCAAAATCCAGATAAGAGTGACAAGTCAAGGGGGAGATCTAAGTCAAGAAAGGGTATTACGTGGTACCATTATAGCAAGTCTGGTCATATGCAAAGACATTGCAAAAAATGAAAGAAGGAACAGGCAAAGGAGAAAAATGAAGAGAAAGAAGAAATAAAGTCAGCATTAGTTGCAATTGATGATGATGCTTTAGTTGATGGTGACATATGTATTTCTCATGATGATAGTAATGAGACTTCCACCAGTCAAGATTCTACATGGGTGCTTAGTTCAGCATGTTCATACCATATTGCTTCTAAGAATGAGTATTTTGCCTCTCTCACTCTCAGAAATTTCAATCATGTCAAAATGTTAAATGGTACTCTTGCTGAATATCGCGGTATTGGGAGAGTATATATTAAAACCAATATTGGCCATAAACTTTGGTTAGAAGATGCAAGATACACTCCTGATGCACGCTTTAATTTGATCTCTATTCATCTGCTTGATGATTTGGGTTATGAGAATTCTTTTGCAATGATATGTGGAGGCTTTCAAGAGGTAACTTGATATTTGGCAAAGAAAAGAAGCAGAATACTCTTTATCATATTGTAAAGATCTATTTGAGACTATTGAATTGAAGGGAGTAAAACCAACAAAAAAAACCTGATATTTAATGGAAGAAAATTGATAGAAAGACTGTGGGGATAATCAGATAGTGGATTGACTAGAGTGTTACTCACCATGTTGTTTAGGAAATGGAAGCCTATTCATTATGGACAAAGCTCGAGAGCTTGTATGAATGGAAGTACACATAGAACAAAGCCTTTATGATAAGAAGCCTTGTGAATTTGAAGTGTAAAAAAGGAACACATGTTTCTGAACACTTGAATAAATTTCAAAAAATTTTGAACCAACTAGCTACTCTGAATTTAATGGTGGATCATAAGGTGCAAGCATTACTTCTGTTGAGTTCCTTACTAGATAGTTGAGAGACTTTAGTTGTGTCGCTCAGCAACTCAGCTCTTTAAGGGAAGATAATCTTAAATACAATTAAGGATAACATTCTAAATGAAGAAGCCAGGCGCAAGGAACAAGGATTGAGTAACCATTTAAAAGTGTTTATTATAGTCATAGATAGAAGGGCGAGGAATAAAACAAGATATCCTCAAAATCCAAATAGGAGTGACAAGTCAAGGGGGAGATATAAGTCAAAAAAGGGTATTACATGGTACCATTATGGCAAGTCTGGTCATATGGAAAGACATTGTAGAAAATGGAAGAAGGAACAAGCAAAGGAGAAAAATGAAGAGAAAGAAGAAATAGAGTCAGCTTCAGTTGCAATTGATGGTGATGCTTTAGTTGATGGTGACATATGTATTTCTCATGATGATACAAATGAGACTTCCACCAGTCAAGATTCCACTTGGGTGCTTAGTTCAACATGTTCATACCATATTGCTTCCAAGAAGGAGAATTTTGCCTCTCTGACTCTTAAAAATTTCGATCATGTCAAAATGTTAAATGGTACTCTTGCTGAATATCACGATATTAGGAGAGTATATATTAAAACCATTATTGGCCATGAACTTTGGTTGGAAGAGGCAATATACACTCCTGATGCACGCTTTAATCTAATCTCTATTCATCTGCTTGATGATTTGGGTTATGAGAATTCTTTTACAATGGTATGTGGAGGCTTTCAAGAGGTAACTTTTTATTTTGCAAAGAAAAGAAGCAGAACACTCTTTATCATATCCAATCCAAGATTTGTTCAGGGATTGAGAATGCAACTGAATATTCCTCTGTAGAGTTATGGCACAGACAACTTGGTCATTTGAGTGAGAAGGGACTTGAGACTCTACCAAAAAGGAGTTCTTACGCTTGAGAAGTACACCACTTAAGACCTATACTATTTGTTTGTCTAGTAAACAATATAGAGTTTCATTTGAAAGATCCCTTTCTCCATTTAGAAAATCCCTTATTTTAGATTTGTTACATGTCGATGTTTGCTCTATGATTGAAAAGTCTATTGGTGGGTACACATATTATATTACTTTCATTGATGATCACTCAAGAAAGGTGTGGGCATTTCCTATAAAATCAAGAGATCAAGTGATAGATATGTTCAAATATTTTCATACTAGCACTGAAAGAGAAATGGAAAGAAAGTTGCAGTGCGTCAAATCTAACGATGGTGGTGAGTACAGAAGACCATTTGAAAAATATTGCAAGGAACACGATATCCTACTTGAAAAGATAGTTCCTAAAACTCCACAATAAAATGGGGTTACTAAGAGAATAAACAGAACCATTTGTTAAAGGATTTAATGTATGCTCTCTTAAGCCAAACTTCCTAAAAGCTTTTGGGATGAAGCAATGAGGACTGCAGTTTACTTGATAAACCTTTCTCCTTCGACCTCCTTTAATGGAGATGTGTCAGAAAAAAGATGGACAGGGAAAGATGTTTCATATGATTACCTTAGGTTATTTGGTTACAGGGCCTTTGTTCACATTCCAAAAGATGAAAGATCCAAGGTTGATTCCAAGTCAAAGCAGCATATCTTCATGGGTTACGGATACATAGAATTTGGGTATAGGCTATGGGATCTAGTTGAAAAGAAGATTGTAAAAAGCAGATATGTAGTGTTCCTAGAAGATCAAACCATTGAAGACCTTGAGAAAAATGAGAAGCTAAAGTCTATCAATGAGTTTCCTGTTGATCTTGATGAAAAACCTCATGAATACCACAAGGTGACAGAGGAGAGGAGCAAGAAGATGATGGTGAAACTCACAGAATGACGCAGAGCTAACCGTTAAAGAACAATCACTTTAGTTAAGAAGATCTACAAGAGGCAAATTACCTTCCCAGAGATACTCTTCCAATGAGTATGTGATGTTGACTGATGGGGGAGAACCAGAAGACTATGAAGAGGCCATAAAACCAGTCACAAGGAAGAGTGATTGAAAACCATGCAAGATTAGATGAAATCCTTGCATGAGAACCATATATATGAATTGATGAAACTGCCTAAGGGGAAGAATGCACCAAAGAACAAATGGTGTTTAGATTGAAGACTAAACAAAATAGCTTACAGCCAAGGTACAAGGCAAGAGTAGTTGTGAAGGGATTTGATCAGAAGAAGAGAGTTGATTTTGAAGAAATTTTCTCACCAGTGATCAAGATGCCATCTATCCAAGTTGTGCTTAGTTTAATAGCCAATATGAATTTGGAGATTGAACAACTTGATGTGAAGACTGCTTTCCTCAATGGTAACTTAGAGGAGGAAATTCATATGGAGCAACCAGAAGGATTTCAAGTTAAAGGCAAAGGGCATTTAGTATGCAGATTGAAGAAGAACTTGTATGACTTCAAGTAAGCTTCGAGGCAATGGTATAAGAAGTTTGAGTCCTTCATGGTGAACCACGGTTATGACAAAACTACTTATGATCATTGTGTATTTGTGTTAAATTTTATAGATGGCAACTTTATTATTCTCTTGTTATATGGAGATGATATTTTAATTGTGGGCCAAGATAATAAGAAAATTGATAGTTTGATAAATGAGCTTGGCAAGTCCTTTATAATGAAGGATGTAGGACCTGCAAAAGGATAGAAAGTTGCGGTTGTCTCAAGAGAAATATATTGAGAAAGTGCTCAATAGGTTCAACATGGGCAATACAAAACCTGTTTGCTATCCACTTGCAGGCCATTTCAAGTTAAGTTCCAATCAGTGTCCTTCAAGTGAGAAAGATAAAGAAGAGATGAAGAAAGTGCCTTATGCATCCGCGGTTGCTAGCTTGATGTGTGTCATGGTATGCACAAGGCTAGATATTGCTCATGTTGTTGGTGTCATTTGTTGGTTTCTCTCAAATCTAGATAAAGAACACTGAAATGCAATAAAATGGATTCTCAGGTATCTCAAAGGCACTCCTAAAGTATATTTATGCTTCGGTGATGGTAAACTTGTGTTGGATGGATACACTGATGCAGATATGGTTGGTGATGTGGATTCTAGAAAATTCACTTCTGGATACTTTATGACTTTTTGCAAGAGCAGCGATGTCTTGTCAATCAAAGTTATAAAAATGTGTTGCATTATCTTGCACTGAGGCTGAGTATATTGCTATTATAGAAGCAAGCAAGGAGCTCTTGTGGATGAAGAAACTCCTATAGGAATTGGGACTTGAATAAGAGAAGTATGCGTTATTTTGTGATAGTCAAAGTGTTATTCATTTAAGCAAGAACTCGACTTTTCATTATGGGTCAAAGCACATTGATGAAAGGTATAATTGGATTAGAGATGCACTAGAGATAAAATCATTTCAGCTTGAGAAAATACACATTGATGATAATGGCTCTAATATGATAACTATAGCCATATATACGAAGAAGCTTGTTGCTTGCAGGAGATAGCGGGCATGGCGAACCTACCTACTTGAATGTGAGAAGGAGATTAATTGACATGGGACCCATTAAAGTGGGCACCGCTCCACTTTTTTTCTTCTTCTTTTTTCTTTGATTGGTGAACTACCTCACTTGAACCTTTTTAACATATCCATTTTTTTGTTATAAATAGATGTGTGTGTGTGAGTGAAAGATCACAGTTGAAGAGCAAAATAAAAAGAAAAGATGCAGAGAGTGTTTTAGGAGTGGTTTTCTAAATTAGGGGAGTGACAAAAATAGTGAAAAAATTATTTTTGAATATTTTGAAAAACACTGAGTGCTACTATTTTTATCCGCATTTGTATTAATCTCTTTGTAAATCTACTATTTTGAATAGTGGAAGAAATATTAGGAATTTGTCCCATGAACGTAGCCCTAAAATAGTTAAAGGTGAACCACGTAAGTTTCTGTATGTCATATTTTATTATTCCGCTGTTGTAATTATTCTCTTAATTTTTATTGAGGAACCTAATAGAATAGTTTTTTCTCCAAAATTAAACAGAAAATTTATGAAAAGTTAGAATTTATTGAGATTTTAACACCAAATTAAACAAAAAATTATAATTTTATCTTTATATTTTGTCGTAATATTATAATATAATCCATACCCTTTTAGAAATACTAAGTTTTATTTGTCACCGTGTCTTTTATCTTTGTTATATTGTTTTATTCTTCTGTTAATTTTTTTTTTTTTTGTGTTTTTTTCATCAACAAGTTATTATATTGTCCATTTATTGTATTTTGTAAAATTGACTATTTTATGATTAAAATATGCCAAATTTAATTAATCTATCCCTTTATTTAGTAGAAAATTATAGAAAATTGATGAAAAAAATATGAAAGTATGATGGAGGAAAAAAAAATAGAAATAAAATTATGAACGTTCAAAAAAATGTATAAAATTTTAGAAAGCAAAATTATATATTTTGATAAAATATAGATATAATGCAAGAATATGAGTATTCAATTAAATAATGCAAGTATGTGAGTATTTCCTTGTGGGAACCAAAACAACTTACAGCAATCCATTCAAAATAATAACAATGATGATTTTCAAGACATATAGCAATGAACAATGGGTGTTTAGTAAAGTTGCAATCAATTGTTACTGTTAATATGTAAAATGACCAATAAAACTATATTTTAAATAAACTAAAATTTATATATAAAATATTTCTAATCTATTTTTAATGAATTAAAAAATAAGAAAAATAAAAATTTAATTAAACTACCTATCGTAATCAGTAAAATCTATGAGCATATAAATAGAACTATGTATCTTAGTATTAATAAACATATTAATAAAACCTATCTAATTATCTAAAAAAACACAATACAACACAAATAATATATATTAATCAATAAAATAATAAAAAGAGTAAAAATAATTATCTGATAATAGGTTACGCTATGATCTTTTTTTAATCTTCTTTTATTCTTAATGAGCAAAGAAAACATATTAACATTAGAAGAAAAAAAAGTAATGAATACATTATCAACGATGGGATATTTTAGACTATTCATATAAAATAGTACTAGCAGTTAGATCTTACATCAAGCTGATAGAATCAACAGTTGATTGGGAGTTCTAGCAGCTATCAACTGCTAATTAGAATCCTTGTCAAATATTTTTGCTTTAGCTATTAGGTCTCAATCAGTTATTCACTAAATGAAAAACTTAAACGAAATGTCTCTATAAAAATGATTAGACATCCCGCCAAAGATATATTAAAACATTAAAAGGTCTTTAAAAAAAGTTTTACAAGAATGATATTTTTAAGACATCAATATGGCAACTAGCAGTTTCAATGCAATTAAAGTGAAGAAAAGCCAATTTATGGATTTTTGCTTGATTGGCAATGCAGGCTAGACATGTAGGAAGAGCTCTTGTGTTTAATCCCATTAAACACATCTGTAAAAGGGGTGAAGATCTTAAATTGTGATTATGCCTGAACTGAATTTAGTCAGTCCATATCAATAACGTTCGGTTACTAGTGATTTATATCCAAAAATTTTTTCAAAAAAAAAACTATAAAAAAGCCAATTAATTACACTACAACCATTAAAAAAGTGAAAAAAATCAAAGTTGCACAGTATGTAAGAATCGATGATCAAAACATATTGATTTCTTGCATGCTCTTTCTTTTCTTTTCTTTTTTCTGGTGATCAAGTATGACTTGCATTTTAATAATAATTAGTACTAGAACTTACGCAATGGACGAGACAATATTAAAAAATAAAATAATCTTTTATGATATCATTCAAAAATAACAATATTATATGATAAAATAATTGTAAAATGTATTACAAAATTATATCTCATTGAGATATGCTAAAAAAATTACAATGTTAAGATGTGCATTCTTTAATATCCTATGAAACATTTTACCAAGACCTACAAATAGTAAAAGCCATAATTGTATGACCTACGTCAAAATATGCATATATACTATTCTTGTAAATGATAATAAGATTTATAAAAACGTCATTTCTCATTCTCATTTTCATCTCATCTTAATAGACAATTTTCATAAAAATTTTATTATATATATATATATAGGGTCATTTTTCCTTTTTTTCTGATTCAAAATATAGTCCTATTTCTTTTTTTAAATGATAATTTATTATCTAATTTCTTAATATACCCCTATTCAATACATATTCATATCCCCAATTGATATCCATCATTTAATATTGCAAAGGAATATTTGGGAAAAGTTGCACAAAATTATATATATAATTCAACTATATTAATTAATTTGTCTTAGTATATGTGAAAGTCAAAATAGGTCTATATATGTGGGATGGAGAGAGTAATATTCATCATGAGAAATGAAAATACACATTGATATACATGTATAGCGAATAAATTACTTGCATGAAATTTCATTTCTCTTTTTTCTTTTCATTTCTCATTTATGCTTCTAGCATTTGTCATTTTATAGTCCAAAATATTGTCAAGTGGCAAATTGTGTTGGTTACACTTGACTTACATATAAGACAAAACTACTCTCCTTTTATATGTCACTAGTGTTAGAACCTCTGTGATACGCGGAGCAACATTAAAAGGTAAAATAATATTTTATAATATCATTCAAAAACAACAAAATTGCATAATAAAATAATCATATAATGTATTACAAAATTATATTTCATTGAGATATGCTAAAAAATGGTTGCAATGCTATTTTGTGTCTTCTTAAATATCTTGCAAAGCCTTTTACAAGGTATGCAATAACAAAGTCATGCACAGTATGACCTATGAGTGTCAAAATGTATTATCATGTCAGGTTCAACACGGAGTCGCATAACATGGAATTTTTTTAATCAGGATTAATATGATTACGACCAATTTAATAATTGTGTTAAATCTATTAATGCGAATGTGACATGAAATTAGACAAGCGACACAAACATGACATGTTTAATCGGCCTAATATCATAAACGGATTGAGTGGATCGTGTTGAACATATATAATACATGTAATCCACTTAATATCATAAATATGTTAAGTGTATTATACTGACCTGTATACGATCCACTTAATCTACTTATAATATTTTAAAATTTTAACTTATTTAACTCTAATAATATTTAAAAATAAATTTTTATATATAAAATGCATAAATTCTTCAATATTCATAACTAAAATAAAAAAGTAATACAACAATAAAACTTAAATAGATTTTAGTTAGAATGTTTATATCTAATACTAAAATTTAGATCGGTCACTCGCCCAATCGGCGTGTCAACCCTCGACAAAATACATTTATATTCATGTTATAAATATGTGACTCGTTTATGATATAAATACATTTAACTTCAACCCTAACTCATTTGTTTTCCGTGTTAAGCCAATCGTCTAACATGAATTTTAATATATGATGGTCTAACATGAGTTTTAATATAATATGGATTAAGATATTTTAATTGATTCACATATCTCATTCACTCAAGAATATATTTATATATTCATTTCTTTAATGCATTGATTAAGTAATAATATCATTATAGCCAAAGTAATTACTATTATTAATTCAGATCTTCTTCTCATCTTTTTTCTTTTATCTACCAGTAAAAGAATATTATTATTTTCCATTATAGTTGTATATATATTTTTTGATTTGAAATTAAGGATAAAAGTTGAAGATGGAATAATAACTTGATTTTCTTTTCAAATGCCTATTAGAGTTTTAAGAATTTGTATTTATAAATTAGGAACTAAAGGATTAATTATAAGGATTGGATTGAATTTTATTTTGAGATGACTCCATTATGTAAAAATAGAATCAAGAATATAAGAAATAACATTGCAAGTAGCTTATATGGAAAACTCTAATACAAATTAACAAATTGTATTTATTTAAATTTAAATAAAAATTTATACTTTAATATTATACAGATAAAAAATAAAAAAGTATAAAAAATAAAAAGATAATGAGCATTGTCAATGTGCAACGCACTTTATAAAAAAAAATTAATCTATATAATCAATTGACCTAGACACTTTAAAAAAAATAAATGACTATAAATATATAACGAGTATAATCAATATGCGAGACACGTACTAATAAAAATAAAAGTACAAACAACGTCATGAAAGAAAAAAATTATTACCAACTCCTAAAAATTCATTTTTATATTGGAGAGTCCACTCAGGGCATATTTATATTTTGAATTTATTTTTTGAGAACTGAAATTCATTCCATGCATGCATTAAATTATCATTTAAAAATAATATTTGAACCTAAAAAGAAAATAATGGTAGACAAAAGGTTGAAGACAAGAGATACGAAAAGTTGAGAGTGGCCTATACCTATTATCTATACATACTTTTATTTCCTTTGAACTGTGTGCAACTGTGCATATTGCACGCTCATTTTCTTTTTGCGTACGTTTCTTTGTAATACAATGTTCCTTTCTCATTGTTCAGTAATAATGGCCATTTATTTAGAATATCAAATTTGCAAAAATCGGCAAATATCTTTGAACGATGTTTCCTTTTATCAAACGTTGTCAATCTCTTTTTCTTTTTTTGGAAAAAAATCTACTGGGAATTATTTTCTAATAACAGAATTTCAATTTGCAAACTTTCATGTGGGAATATTCAAGTAAATTTCACCCTTACATCCCCAGTAAACATTGTACTTAAAATTCAATTTGAAAGGCGGTTAATTTGTAAGGAATGATCTCGCGCTCCTCGTTGAACTTGCAACTATAATTGGCGTGGAAGCACCTGTTACCATCAACAAGAACAAATAGCCCAATACCGACAGGGCCGCCATGATCTCCTAAATGATTGATATGTAGAAATTTAATGAAAGGGAGAATAATAAAATAGATATTCCATTAAATATTATTTTTAATTGAAAATATTTATTTTATTAGATACTAATTTTAAAATTTTTTATAATAATAATTTTCACACATCATTACACTCTCATAAATTAAAACGGAGGATATATGAAAAGTACTAAATATCTTGACTATTTATAGCGAATTCATGAAGAACAAAATAAAATTCTTTTTTCTTTTGTCAAATAGAGTGGTGCCAAACATTCAAAATTTTTGTTTCCTTTCATCATGTTTTCTTTTATTTCTTTATTTCTTTTTGTCAATTTGTTGGGCCTAGTGGAACTACACTTTTGACTTTTTTTCAATTTGTGTTTAATTTTTGAAACTCCTCGTCAACACAAATTATATTTTTTTATAATTTCTCTTCAGATCATACTAAGCAGCTTTCGAAACTCTTTTATTTTTACACTAGATAATCCTTTGGTGAAAATATTAATCAACTGATTTTCTGTCTTCACCTTCATTATTTTAATTTCATCTTTAATTGTTTTCTCTCTTATGAAATGATATTGCCACATATTTGATTCGAAATATTGGATTTTCAATTAAGTTGATTACTGACAAATTATCACAATATAATGGTATTGGATAACAGTGCTCTCTTGTGCCATTATTGTCGCTGCTCGATACTCTGATTTTGTGGTTGAGAGTGACACCATTGGTTTTCTTTTACTGCACCAAGTAATTGCTCCAGAATCCAAACTAAATACGTAACCGATTATTGACCTTTTTGTGTCATAATCACCAGCATAATTAGCATCACAATAGTCTTCTAATTTGCAATCATCTTTGCTCTTATAAAATAACCCGAAATCAACCGAGATCAAGTGTTCCTTTAATGTATCTCAAAATTCTTCGAACTGCTTCCAAATAAGTTTAGGATTCTGCATAAACGGGTTTTCTACTCCAACTGCGAATGCAATATCCGGTCTTGTTAGTGTCAAATAAATTAAATTTTCAATTATCTGTCTGTACATTTTTTAATCCTCCAATTCTTTGCCTTCCGAAATACTTAATTTGGTGTTGATCTAAATTGGAAGAGCAAGAGGTTTATAATTGAGCATTTCATACTTCTTGAGTAGATCTTTTGCATACTTTTGGTAGCATAGGAACACTCCCTCCTTTGTGTGTTTCACTTCTAATCAGAGAAAGTGATGTAATTCTCCAAGTTCTTTCATCTGAAAACGAATTGATGAATTCTTCTTTGTTTGTTGGATCTAAGCCTCATCATCTCCAGTAATAATGAGATCATTAACATAAACCAGGATGATTGCTAGCTTCCCTTCTTGAGCTTTGATAAATAAATTGAAATCAGCTAGCGTAATTGTATAACCATAGTGAATAAGGAACTAAAAAATTTTTCATACCAAGCTCTTGGAGCTTGTTTGAGTCCATATAGTGCCTTCTTCAACTTGTAAACATATTGTGGATAAAGCTTATTTTCAAAACCTTATGGCTACTCCATGTAAACTTCACGAATCAACTCTCCATTCAAAAAAGCATTTTTCAATTTCATCTGCCATAGATTCTATGACTTGCACCCCACAAGTGCTAATAAAACACGAACAGTTGCAATCTTGGCTAATGGACTAAACGTCTCATCGTAGTCTAGTCCATATTGTTGTGAAATCCTTGAGCAACTAATCGAGTTGTGTACCTCTCGATTGATCCATTTGGTCGGGTCTTGATCTTGTAAACCCATTTCCACGATATGGGTTTTACATCTTTTAGCTTTGGAACTAAATCCTATGTCTGATTTTCTTCTAAAACTTTAACTTCTTCCATCATGGCTTGAATCTATTTTGCTTTTTGGGATGCCTTTTGATAGGATTCTGGTTGCTTTTCAACTTCCATGAATGCAACATTAGCGTACTTTGGATTTGGCTTCCTTTACCTAACTGATCTTCTTAGCTGAGATGATGATGGCTGTGGTTGTAATAATTCTGACATTGGTCAATCTTCTAACATATTTGTTGACTAGTCCTCCTTTTCTGTTCCTTGGTAAATACCTGTCTGCCATGTGCTTTTCTTGAGGTACTGACTATAAAGCAAATTCAATTCTTTGTTGCAATTCTTCTGCAGGTTCCTTCAACTTTTCTTACAGTCTTTCCTCTACCTCCTTAGATTAAGGTCACACCACCTACTACAGGGTCCACTAGGATGATGTCTCATCAAATACAACATTGTATGAGACATAACATCTGATTATTGGGATCACAACATCATCATTCTTTTCTAATTTCATCATATCCCACAAAGATGCATCTGATCGCCTTTTTATCAAATTTACTTCAAAGATGATAAGGCATAAACATATAACAGACACACCCAAATACTTTGAAGTGACTTACAATGGGTCTTATTTTTCTCAATTTCCTAAATTGAGACACAAATCTTAACTTTGATTGTGGAAGTCTATTGATTATATGAGCTATTGTTCTCATGCATTCTGCCCAAAATCCGCCAAGAATATTTTTAACATGTAACATGCTTTGATAGACCTCTACGAGGTGCTTATTTTTCCTTTCAGCAATTCCATTCTATTGTGGTGTGCCTGGATAAGTCAATTGTTGCCAAATATTGTATTGACAAAGATAAGTAGAGAACTCATCAGAGATGCACCATTGTTTATGCGAAGGCATTGGATTTTCTTCCCAAATTCACTTTTTACCATCAACTTGAATTCTTCAAACTTTGCTAGAGTTTCAGATTTTTCTTTCATAAAATAAATTCAAATGTGTCTAAAATAATCATCAATAAATATAACCATATAATGCATACCATTTAATGATGATTGTTTTACATGTCCAAACACGTATGAATGAACTCTAGTGATTCTTTAGCTTTGAAAGTTGAATCTTCATATGGTAGTTGATACACCTTCCCATACTGGTTAGTGCAAATATCAAGATTTGGTAGTTGCCTTTATCTCCTGTCATATGACTAGAACAACCAGAATAAAAAATTCAGTCTTTCTTTAACTCTATGAGAATAAATAGCACCAGAAGCTTACTCTTCTTCTTTCACTAATGCCATGAGATTGGGTAATTCAATTACTTCTAAACTAGACTCTTCTTGCATTATTGTTGTATTTACAAAAAAATGCCTTAAGATCCCATTCTGGTTCATTTTGTTGACTTCTACTTGCCATTGCTGCATTATCTTTTGCAGTCTTTTTATTATGCCAACATTCTTTAGACTAATGTTTCTTTTTGCCACTTATGAAACACTCGCCACTTTGACGTCTAATGGGTTAGACTGTTGATTATTTTGGAATTGCCTCCATTGAGCTCCTCCAGATTGAAAATTTCCTTGTGCTTTTCTCTTTGTCCGACCAAGAACTTGATTCCTCCTTCTTTTGGTGAAGAGCGCCCCCTCTTATGTATTTGGTGAAACTAGCCATTTGCTTTGCTAGAGTTTCTTGACTTACCAACAGATTCTCCAACTCTTCAATTGAAGGTTGTGTAGGCCAACCTTGCACTGAAGTAATAAATCCTCTATATTGGGGTCGTAAATTGTGAATGATTATTTATCTCGTTCTGTCATTATTGACTCCAGATGCCTCATCCAATTCTGCAGTTTCTCTATAAAGAGACTTCACCTTTGTGAAGTATTGACTAATTGTCATATCACGTTGTGCGACAGATATTAGCTCACTTTCTAAGCCTTATAGTCTAGCATCATTTTTCGTTGCAAAGCGAGAGGCAAGTGCAACCCAAGCCGATGTGCTTCATTATTTCATCTTCAATTGTCGTCTTAATAGCAAACATGGCTTTTTCTACTTTAGTCTTTTATTTCTTTAGAAGATTATTATCATCTTGTGGTGGTGGTGTGGTCTATGTCCTAGCAACAACTTCCTAGAGGTCTTGACCTTGTAAGTATGACTCCATACAGGTCTTCCATATATTGTAATTATTGTTATTGAGCTTTTTTATGCTTCTATCATTACTTGATTCTAACACCATATCCTGGTATTAGCAGCGTTTCAAATTTCCAAGAAGATGTGATTCCAAAAAAAAAAAAAAAAAAAAATTCACAGTTCTAGACTGTGCACGAGCAAAATCTTGACAACAACTCAAATTCAATAATAGCCCAAAAGATTTTTTTTTTTTAAATGTAACCGTATACGTAAATAGTAATCGTATACATGAAAAGTGATAATAATAATACATGTAAACAGTAATAGTGGATCTATGAACAGTACTGAGCTTAATAGTGAAAAGTTATATAATAGTCACTCTAATAGTAATTATTCACTGTAAACTTTGAGTTACTATTTTATTATTCATCACTTTGTTATTTTTGCAATTGCTTTTCTAGCGGACTGTGTCGAAAGATTTGTTGTAATTTTCATTTCGTCGTGATATATTTATTTTCAAAATATATCCACAGATCTAATATCACTCTCGAACTAATTGATTTTAAATCAAATGATAGTTTAAAAAGAAATACCTTTATGATGTGGAAGATCAGACAAAATTGCAGCCATAAAGTATACTCAAGAATTTCTTAATTTATTACTTAATTTGACTGAAGTCTTGGCTAATATCACTTGTAGAAATTTAACCCAAGGGAAATTAATAAAATAAAATAATTAATTAATTAAATATTGTATTTAATTGAAAATATTTATTATATTAGATATTAATTTAAAATTTTTACAACAATAACTCACACCTTACCTTATTTTCACAAATTATACTAATCCAAAAAGAATAAAACAAAGTTCTTTTTTTTTTTTGTCAAATGAAGCGGGGCCAAACGTTAAAAGAGATAAGATAGCATACAGTAGAGTAATTACAAAAGTTGGTTGGATAGGGTTGAGTTGGCGACTTTTGACGATAAGTTGATTAGATAGTAATACTTTGATACTTCCTTTGAAATTAATTTCAGTTAACACTTTAATTCCAGACCAAAGAGTTAATAAAAATATAATTTGAAAATCTAGTAATACAGTTTTTTAAAATAAAGATTCTCATATATAAATTTAATTAAGTATCAATTTATTTTTTTCCCTCTAAAATAATGTTTCATTGCACTTTCCTTTTTAATTCATGCTATTTAATTTTTTTTTTATCTTCTAAACATTAATTTTTTAATGTACCATATATTTTCAATGCAATTTCAATTCAGTCCGTCCTTTGTTCCTTACATGTCACTTGGTGTTTTATCTTTGAATTTTGAGAATGGGCCTATTGTTTATTCAATATTGATAAGTGTGATTTAGAGAATACTCAAGGTAACCGATTAACTTTTTTTGGATGATTTTTTCTCCATTTCAATTCTTTATTTATAATATAATTATGACTGTAATTGTTTAAACAAGAATCTAGCTATGTATGCCGAGCGATAATATTGGCCACTAATGATCTTTAATGATTCTCTTTGACTAGACGTTATTAAGTGTTATAAAATTTGAACACTGTTCGGACTTTTTATCTGATTCGAGACTTGATAATTATTCAGCTTTTAATGTTCGATTCGGTCAAATAATTATTTGGTAAATATCAAACGGATTCTTAATAAATTCTTTTATTATCAAATATAAAATATTCTTCATTGTAGTTTTCAATAGTATTTGAATTTTAAAAACTTCTAAAGAAAATTTGAACTAATACAAAATTTAATTGATTTTCTTTCTTTCACTTTAATATCTTACTCTTTCTTTAATGCAAAATTAACTTTGCATTTTTATTAACTTCAATTTCCATTATTGGTTTTCTTTCATAATTCTTTTTCTCTTACTAGTCTTTTATTTTATATAGGAAAAATAATTCTTTCGTATCTAAATTTTACAAAATTAACTGATTCATCCTCATATTTTTGTATATTAGGTATTTAAATCTCGAGATTCAATTCCGTCACGTTAAACAATCCTTCTATCTAATTTTAATAATTTTTGTCGTTAAATATCTAGTAAAAGACCAAATTACCCTTATAATAAGACAAAAAATAAAGCATTGTCTTTCTTCTTCTTCTCCTTTGTCTCTCCAAGTCCCCTTTCCTGCAACTGTAGAAATTCAAATGATAAATAAATTTAAACAAGTTAAAAAGCTTGGGTTAATAAATGGTAAAATTGGAAATCCTAAGGCAACATTCACATGAAAGAAGACCTTGGAAAAAATAGTATAACTTCAAAAGTGAGATTTAAGGGAGATGTCGTTGAAACAATAGTTTTACAAAAATAATGGTTGGAGAGATCAATGGGATACAACGCTTAAAATAGTTGGAGAGCTGTAGAGAGATACAACAACTTGAATAATTTTTTAAATTTATTTATTTATTTGAGTTTGTGCAGTTTCAGAAGTGCGATTTTGGAGAGATGAAGATGAAGGATAATCGTTAGGCTATTTTTATCATATTAAAAGGGTATTTTTGTCTTTAAATAGATATTTAACGGTAAAAATCATTAAAATTGGACGAAAAGGCCATTTAACTTAACAGAATCAAACCTTAAGGACAAAATACCTAATATACAAAAATATGAGAATAAATTAATTAATTTTATAAAATCTCAGGGACCAAATAATAATTTTCCCTTTTATATGCCTTAAACCTCTATTACATGACAACAGATTTTTTTTTCTTTCTTAAAAAAAAGATTTTGTCGTTTGCATTTCTTTTTTCTTTGTTAGGATAGAAAAATGTGTTTTCAAAGCTTTTATATTACTATATATAATTTACATTAAGTCTATCTACTACACTGTTTCACATACATGCATACATGCAAAATTACGAGTGATTTGGCTTTTTTTTTTTTTTTTTTTTTCTCTCACTCTTTCTGCATTTTTGACAAAGAGGTTAAGAAAATCAATCAAATTACATATAATTAAATAATTAGCGTTAACATGTTAATTTTGTTTGACTTATTATATGAATATTTATTTTTTTTATTTTTTTTCCTGCGTGGAAATATTAAAAAACAAATAGAATATTCTGTAACGATGATTATCTCCACATAAAGCATGGTGTTATAATAGTTCTGATAAAAAGTTTAATGGGAGGATCCATCATGCTTCTCGATATCCATAATTTGCAGAGTCTCCATAACATCATCACCCATACATTTAACTTGTGCAGGTCTTCCATTTGCACGTCACTATTCCACTCTTCACAATTTTTATTTTTTGTTTTTTATTTGTAAGAGAGATCCTGCTTTAAGATGAGGTTTGTCATCTAACATTTCCCTTCAGAACACATATATTCTCTGGCATCTACCTTTTCCATGTACTTCACCAGGCAGATCAACAAATTGATATGCTAGTCTGGCTGCATGTGCAAGTTAGATTAGTTAACATCTACTCCATAAATTTAAAATACCAATTATTTAATTTAGCGAAAATAGATGTGTAACAATTTTAAAAATTGAAATCAGTATTTCAATTCATCTCGAATTAGATAATTTCTGCATAAATAAAAATCAAAATACAAAATTTAATATTTATAAAACTAAACGTTAGATCTTTCTCCCGTTTTCTTTTCACGATGGTGGTTTTCAATTGGACAAGTTAATATTATAATTATATATATGGAGAGTGGATATTATTATTGAAATAAAAAAAATTTATAGACATTCCCGTTATAAAATATTTATATCATATCTACACATTTGGTGCATGAGTCACCCATATACTTGAAGTAGGCAAGTCTATGTTAATATAATAATAAAATCCTGAGATTTCCATCTCGTCCTTATAGAAAACACTGGTCGTGATCCGGTGCTTTGCATGAATATTTAATACAATTGTGTTTGCAGAGAATTATTATATTAACGAAGAGTAAGGAAAGTAGAAAATTGATAATTTTCTCAGTCTTCTCTTTTGGTATATCTATACGGGGCAGTGGAGAAAATCTATCCACTATCCCATATTACTAACTTGAGATACCTGAGGGATTTAAAAGATATCTTAAGGATTAAGTATTTTAAATATTTTAATTAAATATATTTTGATATTATCAAGGATGTTGGTCATTTATGTGCATCACATATTATTTAGTTCTCTCTTTTTTTCAATTTTGTTTTTACTCCTCTCATGCGTTTGTTTTCATCTCTACTCAATGCTTGGTTAGGTAAGTTTCAAAACTTTTTCTTTTCTTTAACACATGTTCTTAATATCTTTTCTTCTTTTGCTTTTAATTTTTGTTTTCTTCTCCTTTGTTTCGTTTCTAACTTTTTTCTTCTTTCTGTTCTTTTATTTCATTTGTACTTTTTGTTTTCTTTTGATTTTATTGCATTTATTTTTTTTTGTTTGCTCAATTTCAAAGAAAAGTAAGGGAGAGAGAGAGAAGGATTTCATACCAGATAAATTATTGCAAGAGTTTTCTCCAGAACTTTAGTGGAAAATTCGGTTATGTTAGAAATTAGTTTTTTCAATAGCTAAATTTGAATTTTTGTTATGTTTTTTCATTTGGTAAGTGAGAAAAAAGTATTTTGGATATATTGTGTTTTTCGATTTTTTTTTTTAAAGTATTGCATGTAATTCCTGATAGTTATATTTTAGTTGTTTATAATTTGATTTTGTTATATTATATTGCAAAATGTAAATTAGTTGTTTATAAATCTCAATTAGTCATAGCATTTGTTGATAAATCTCAAAGGCATTGGATTTTCTTTCCAACTTCACTTTCAACCATCAACTAGAATTCTTTGAACTTTCCTAGAGTTTCAGATTTTTCTTCCATAAAGTAAACCCAAACATTTCTAGAATAATCATCAATAAATAAAACCATATAATGCATACCATTTATTAATAACTGTTTACTTTTTTAAACACGCTTGAATACATCAACTCTAGTAGTTCTTTGGCTTTGAAAGTTGAATCTTCATATAGTAGTTGATGCGCTTTTCCATACTAGCATCCTGCATATACTATTTTAGTGTGAACCTCTAGATTCGGTAGTCCTCTAAGTGAAGACTTGTTCATCATTAACTTTAGCTTATGATAGTTGACATGTCCAAGCCGTGCATGCCACACGTCCACCGTCTCTCTGCTTCTTGTTTTGTTAACACAGGCCTCGTCAATCAACATTACATATATGGTATCTACTTTTACTCCTTCCATTTCAGGTGTATCAATAATTTTAACTTGTAGACACACCCTGACATTATTTAGGCCAAAAATAATAAATTTGCCGGAGTCTGTCCATTGTGAGACTACAAAAGATTCGTCTTTATTCCTGATATTCTGCAGACATCATCTAGTTGCACTTGTTCTTTATAATGACAGGAATCAATAATGGGTAATTGGTAATTTTGCATCATTTGCAGTTGTCACAACTCACTTTCCTTTATAGTTTGAAGAATTATGAAGCTTGCCTTTATCTCTTTTCATATGACTAGAACGGCCATAATAAAAAATTAAATCTTTCTCATAATTTACTTTATGAGAATCAATAGCACTAGAAGCTTTCTCTTCTTCCTTTACTAATGCCATGAAAATGGATACTTTAATTACTTCTAAATTGGACTCTTCTTGCACTATTGCTATATTTGTAAAAAATCCCTCAAGATCCCATTCTGGTTCATTTTGCTAACTTATACTTGCTATTGCTGCATTACCTTATGTAGTCTTTTTATTATGCCAACATTCTCTAGCATAGTGTTCCTTTTTACCACAGATGAAACACTTGCCATTTTGATGTCTAATGGGTTTAAACTATCGATTATTTTGGAATTGCCTCTGTTGAGCTCCTCCAAATTGGAAATTTCCTTATGTTTGGAACTTTCTCTGTTGAGTTCCCCTGATTGAAAATTTCCTTGTTGACGCGGAACCCAATGAAAATATATTCCATGAACTCTATGACAAGTTTTGGAAGAGATCCAAGATCTAAATAAATTTCCCTCTATGGCACCCAAAGCTTAAAGAAGCAAGGACACCAATAATAGAGTAGAAGAATAAGATAAACGCCACAAAAGAATTGATAAGTTTACCTTGATTCTTGATGCAATTAGAAGAATGCAATCTCACACCCTCTAAAAACATGAACACGCCAAAGGCATGAAGTTGAAGAAGA
>CANUEP010251404.1:0-28040 GCA_947857235.1 Jatropha podagrica
CCCCCCCCCCCCCCCCCCCCCCCCCCCCCCCCCCCCCCCCCCCCCCCCCCCCCCCCCCCCCCCCCCCCCCCCCCCCCCCCCCCCCCCCCCCCCCCCCCCCCCCCCCGGTGGAGATCTTATAAGTGTCTATATTATCTCTCAAGGAATGTACACATGTGAAAATCATAAGAATATGGATTTGTGCTTTAATAGTGGTTTTAGTACATTAATATTTGTGATATCGCCTAATTCCTCAAGAGTTTAGCTTATCTCTAGGTTTGAATCTTACGTTTATGCTATAGTCAGTTCAACGATGAGTTTTATCTCTCGATTTTTTACCCACTCATTTTAATTCAAATAAGCATGGAGCTCTGATACTCATAATCATTAAGATAACTAAGCACAAATCAAGAACGTCAACTTAGATTAAAAGCAATTAATATTTACAAGTATATAAGTTCAAATGGGTTTCAACCCAATACTAGCAAACAAAACTACTCACAATTCATTACAAGATTATCGAACACTTGGATAAAAAGAAGGAAGATTTCCAAGCCATCCTTGTCAGCAAAAAAAAAAAAAAAAAGAGTGAAAAGCTCTAATTATGGAGTAACCCTAAGAAACTCTAGACAACGAGAATGAAGTCTTGAGAGCAACTTCAAGGTGGCTCTTTTTTCTAAGGCTTTCTATTTTGTGATATGAGTGTGGTGAATATCTTTGATTCCCTCCCTCTGTTATAAGTGTCCTATCTCTATCTTTATATAGTATAACGGTTGATGTGAAAGGGAATTAAAGACATTATGTGATCAAATCTCTTGTATTTATTGCCGAGGGGAAATAAACAAGTAGTCTTTAGGGTGTGCTTTTGGTCCTCTTATAGAAAGATAATATTTATAGCTCGACAAACAGGCAATCTAGGATTAAGAGCAGCTTCTTCAGGATTTATGGTTATGCACTTGACCTGTTTAATAGTCGGTTGGAGTGTCATTGTAACACCCTCTCCTTATTTCCATAAGACCAGATGGGGAATGTTACATTACTGTGCCAGAGGCACCTAACTTACTATTGTGATCTTAGCCAATTAATTATAAGCACTATTATGAAGATTGTCATATTACAAAATTATCTATTTAGCATGCCCATCATTTTTAGTTAGTAAACAATTTAGGAAATCTTATAGAAAAACTACAAGAGTTTTTCCTAAAAACGTGACTTATAAAAAACTTGTTAAAAGCAAATTTTATATTCCAAATCTTTATATTTAAAAGCTTAATCATACATACTACATAAGTTTATAAAAATATCATTCCACATGATGCTTTAATTCATTTATTTAAAATAAGTTTAAACAATAAATCAATCTTTACTTAAATGTAGAACTTGTAAAATCTTTAAAATGAAAATACTTAAACTCTTATTATCACTGTTAAAAGTTAAAACCAAAACTCAATATAACCAAAACCTAGTATCATGCTAAGGTCTGATAACATAGCTCATATGTTAAGTCAATGGAACTATAGGCTTCCACCTTCGACGCAAGATCTTAGGAACCAATCAACACTTCCAATTCTGCACTACGCATATAAATATCATTGTGCTGAGTATAAAACTTAGTGGTACACCCCCCCTCCCCCCACACACACAGAGATAATAATAACAAATATAGTTTCATAAAAACCATATCAAACAGAGTTATATACAATTCAGGGCATGCACATTATCATCATATATAAGCTCATATTCAATAAAAACTCAATGATTCAGAAACATAAATATACTTATAACAACAATGCCATACCAATATCTCAGATGATAATATGATAATCCCAATTCAAACATGGAACAAGAATTCATCAAGTGCACTTTATACTCAATATCATACTTTTAGAATTCTTTCTTTAATTCAATTTATTAATGGGCCTTATTAGTAACTTAGTAGAACAAGTAGCAATATCAGTATTTGAATCAGAATTAGAATCAATACTAGCTAGATAGCCTTTCAATAATAATAGGGTTAAAAGTGTTTTAGTATCAGTGAAGTGCGTCCACTCAATTAGTCAACACCCATGTGCCTGATATGTGATTATAGCTTAATCCAATTTCAATATCAGTAGCATGCTCTTTGTTATAAAACAATATAACCACATTCTAATAACTATTAACCAAGTACATAATAAGGGACATGATGTTCATTTAGTTCACTTTAAATCTCTTTATCAAATCATGCTCAAGTTTATCACTTTCCTCTTTTTAGACATTTTGCAATACTCATATCATAAGCACATGCAGTTACACATGGCACCATAATTATTCACAATCTTACCTCATAGCATCACTACTTGATTAAGACTGATTGGAACTAAAAAAATCCATTGTGTCTCAACCACAAAAGTCTATATATAATCATAGGAAATAATATGCTTATCAATCGACAATCAAGCCTCAATTCAACACTATATTGAAGCAATACTTTGCATTCATTTATCATCAATCCTTATACACATTATAAACATATAAAGATAGGGCAATCAATTACACATAATGACCACAAGCAAACATGCCTCGGCTTCTCTTGAAGCAATGTGTATAAACACTTCTTTTAAATAAAGGATCATGCATTTACACCTTACATGCTTCCCAATGAATGACTAACTAGTCAATTAATTTTATCCTTCATAATCAACCAGAAACCCTAATCAAAGTATTATTAATACATAAAACCCTAATTCACTTAGCATTACTAAACACGTAACAGTTGATATTTAGATTTTTTTTTTTCATGATTCATAGTGTGTTTATGGTTTCTTTTTAGTGTCTTTTCAATAGGTTTTATTAAGAGATTTATTTAATTTTTGTGTTTATCTAATTTTCTATTTATTTAGTTTTTTTAATGTTTTTATAGGTATTTTGGTGGTTATGGAGACTTGAAAGAAAAAGAACTTGGGGTACAGTGATTTTCACAACTTAGCTATGGAAAGCAGGAATGACCATGGAAAAAATGTTGGATTTTTGGAAACTATGACTTAATCATGAAAAATAAAAGAGTAATTAGAAGATGGATGGTAATGGAAAATAACATGGTTTTTTTGGGAGACTTTTACACTTCTTTTTTATGAAATATTATGAGGAAAAAAAGAGAGAACAATTAGTGATGTTAGAATTTAGAGAGAAAGAAAAGCTTTTTCTTCCTTACTGGTGTGGAGTAAGAAGCCATAAGCAGGGATTGGATTTCAGAGTTTGATTTTTATTTCTGTAATTTCTAGATTAAATCATCAATTTTTCTCTTTATTTCTTTTGTTATTTTGATTTAGCTATGAGTAGTTATCTTTTGTTGGGGGAAATATGAACCCTTTATTTTGATGAATGTTTAATATCTAGTATATGAATTTCAATTTGAAATTTATGAAAAACTTTGATTGCTTGTGTGTTGTCTAATTGATTCTCTTTCTTTGATTTGTTTCTAGTGAAAGAATTAAGAATTTTGAGTTAATCAATCTCATGCATGTTCTTTTGATTTTTGCATAACTTATCAGTCTTGGGTGTTTTCTAATAGAAGTCTAGGATTGATTTGTTGCTTAATTCATTTTTGGGTAGAAGGAATTATAAAATGATTCAGCTTTATGCAATTCAATCTTTAAGATTCCTGATAGGAGTTAAAATTGAATTGAAAATTTATTTCCTGGTAGGATAAATAGGCTTAAGAAGAATATGCCAATCTCAAAATTGATTTTCTAATTAGATATTTCATCTTAATTAGTAAAGGTGGATTGTGGATCATAATTCTTTAAATCATTGGTTTATTCTCAATTTCAATCATTTGCTTATTTAATTTAATTAATACTTAGTTATAATCTCTCATTTAATCATTTTCTTAAATAATAATGTTAACTTTTGTTTAATTGGCTTCCAAACTTTGGTCTATGAGGGAATGATACTTGGGACTCTTAATTCTTGTACTACTTGAATGACTAGTATACTTGCTAGTGTTGGCTAGGACACGTAAAGTTTTTGGCATCGTTTCTAGAGACCATAGATTTGTTAAAATTTTTTTGATACTTGTATATTAATTTGAGATTTTATAGTTTTTGTTTGAGGTTATTTCTTTCAGATAGTCTTGTTGGTTAATGACTAGAGCTAGTGATTTACCACTAGAAGATTTTGATCCAGAGCTTGAAAAAACTTTTCGCTTGAGAAGAAGATTAGCTAGACAAGCTAATATAGCAGATTCTCTAAATAAGGGTGTAATTCCACCATATTTCAATGATATGTTTAATACAAGAAGATGTCATTAATGATAGTAAAGGAGCAAATAATGGTGTAATACCCACTATTCGGTCTTGTAGGAATAGATAGTAAATGTCACATCTTATGTCGGAGACATATACTAGCTTATTTCTTATTTTGAAATGTTATAGAATTAGGAAATTTAGTTCAAAAGAAAAATACAGACTTTATAAACATTAAAAATATTTGTAGAAGATTTAATAATCAGAGAAAACTTTTGGTAATAACTTATTTGCTCTAAATTCAATTGCTCTTAAAATTTTTCTTTAACATAAGTAAATCAATTTTCCAATAATTAATAATAAGATAAAACCTTGTAAAAAAATAAAATTCTCAAAAATGTGTAAAATTTACATTAGCATAAAAAGAACTGAATTGAAAACGTTGGTCCCTCTATGGAACCTCTAATAGTAATAGCTAAATATCAAAACTAAAATTTTAAAACGATCATATCAATTAGACACCAAAATTAATTAAACATTTAATTACTATCCCGAACCATAATTTACTCTTTGAGAAAATGACATCCTACTACATGTCAAATTCTTAGAAAACTTATACTCAAGACAATTGATGAACCATCCTCATCTTCTAATGCTAGAATTCTGGATCACCTCAGTTGACAAACATCTCCCACTTATGCAAGAGAACTCATCACGTTGAGTATAAAACTCAGTGGTGCTTATATATGCATTAATTCATGGTGTCTGGACCATGGCACACATCAAAATATATAATTCTATATATTTACAAGCAAGGATTCTCAATTATAATAACTAGTATCAGAATGGCATTAAATGCTGAACATGCTTATCTTATAGAATAAATCAAATCACACATTAAATTCACACCAAGTATATTAGAGCCTAAAAATTTATCTTTTTTTCTTTAAATTAAAGCTTTCTCATAAAACTTATTCTTCTTTAATATTCTTAATATCGTGGTAGATGCTTAGTTTAGAATTCAAATAAATCATTATAATTCATAGATTTACATAACATACATATCACAAAAGTCATGTAATTTCTTAAGCATATATAAGCATACTATTCTGCTAAACACGTATACTTCAGGGAAATTTCTCATAAAATCCTCATAATTTAAGTTAGAGGAACCAAGTACACTGATACATGATTTAATGATGGAAATATTCTTTTCTCATTTAAAATCATCCAAAACACTCATATAAGTGAGGAAAATTAACTGTGCATGGGTTATACGTACCTTTGTTCTTTTTCCAATAATTCCTATGACTTAAGTCATAAGAGATCCCACATTTCTCAAGATATAACAAGAGCATTCAACCCAAACCTTGCACACATACAATTCATCATAGAAGATTTCAACTTACCATCATTAATAGCATGATAATTATATAAAGAGACAACTTTTCCTATGTTATGGCATAAGTAGGAATAAGTCTCATAAATGATTTACTTAAGCAAATGTAGACGTTGAATTTGCACCCACAAAAGATTCGATGATGACCACCTTAATTGCTAAAAATGAGGTCAAAACATCCAATGAACTGGATCCTAGATCGATGATCCGATTTTGGAAAATATCACTCGAAGTGCATTATTCACATTTCATAACATAACGGGGCCTAGAAACGCATCTCAGATCCGTTTGAGGTGCGCTTCGGCATCCTGCGATACCCTATGCATCACTCGGACCAATCAGATCAGTTCACTAGTAAGACCGATAGTGGCCCTTATGGGCCTATTTATGGGGCCCACTAGTGGCCTATTAGAGGACCAATCAGTGTTAGTGACGTTTTTCACGATAAAACGAGTTTGGAATGTTCGATCGATCTGATTCTTAAACTAGCAATCTTAGGGTAAGGAACTAGATCCATTGGATCATTTTTACATTTTCTAGGTTCACTAACACTTCTCGAAGCACGAAATCAATAACATAAACCCAGATCATCATCCAAAATCAAAGTTCTTGAGGTGTTCTTCATCAACTTCAAGTAAACCAATGATTCTCTTCAAAATCAGATAAACTGAGAGTCTAGACCTTATCTCATTGTTATTTCTAGTTCATTTAATGTCAAAACACTAAAAATTGAGTTTTTACGTGTGAGTTATTTGCGAGATAAACACGTAAAAACTCAATCAGCAAGTCTGCTGTATTTCTAGATTGCGAAGGTGTCAACCTTAAGCATAAGCTTCCAACCATAAGCCCAAGGTTCCATGCCCTGCACTTAGGGTGCACTCCTTGGAGCAAAGGCTGGCACCGTAAGCCTTATGACGCCAAGAAATGTTGTTAGACTTCTGTTCTTCTTATTTTCTTTTAGATTTCTACTGATCATGAGCTCCATTTACCTTGAAATGGGACATGAGTTGCTTCCAGTGGTGCGAGTTCTTAGTTTCAAAAGTCAAGTAACTTATAAAAATATCAAATCGTACCTAGATTCCAACATTGAAGTGGGTTAAGCCTTAGGTGAAAACTCATGTTCAATTCAAACGAGTTCATCAGTAATTATAACGTTGTTATTTGCAATGATTTGTGAATTTTATTCATCTATTAAGGTGGGTATTATGATCATAAGCTTGCAGCTTTGTTATAATTATTAGTTCTACTAACATTCTGACTCTACTAACATTCAGCTTTGTTATAATTATTAGTTCTACTAACATTCTGACTCTACTAACATTTAATTTATGCACTTTTAATTTTGTTCTATACTATATAATTATATTTATAATGATGCAATTTAATTTTCTGTTATTTTTATGTTTTTGTCCTTTAGTATTTTTATACAAATTTGGCATTCATTTTTGCAATTTATTCTAATGTGTTGTTTATTGTGGAACTAATATTTTTATGTTGATGATTATGATTTTATTATTTGCATGCATCATTTTCAGAATAAATTGTGTGATTGTGTGTACTATGTACATTAATGCTTGGTTAAATATTATAATTTTGTAAGTTTGTAATTTAATATTTAAATGTTGGAATGTAATTTTTATGTAATTTGTGAAGGATCCTTAAGGATTCTTAATTTTTATTGGTTTTTAATTCATTTTCATTTGTGTTTTGTAATAATTTTAATTTTATTATCTTGATATGTATTAATTAAATAGGGATTGAGAATATGTAAGGGATAAATGGGTATAATGTATTTTTTAGAAAGAGTTGTAATTCTTTTCTCCTTCCCATTATCTTTATGTTGGATGAGTCCTTTGATTGTGATAATATGTATGATTGACATATTTTCAAGATTGTATAAAATGATTTTACATCTCAATTGAAGTTAATACCATAATGAATAAATAAATAAATATTCGGATAATTAGGAGGCCAGTTTAGACCTAGCGGAATGAGTGCGTAACACCTTTCAATTTTCATACCCAACTCTTGAACTAACTAAGTTTAAAACTGGATTAATTTGTTCTAAAGAATTAATTAATTTGAGAAATTTTCCTAATTTAGGATGGCGACTTCAAAATTTACAAAACCTTATCAAAGTAGGGAAACCATTTTCTGGGGATTAAAATGGGATTGGAAAAATAGATTTTATTTAATAAAATGAACTAAGGCTATTTGGTTCGGTTTACTCAAGTGAATCTTGGAAAAACCATGAGATGGAGGTGAAAAACCATCATCCTCAGCCTAGCGATTCCGCTGGGGATCAAATTAAGAGAGTTAACTCCATTAGTTATCCAAATATTTGTTTTTATTAATAGTTTTATTAATTTTCAATTGAGTTTAATTTTTATGTACTTATACAATTTCCATTCATTCGTAAAAATCTCTTCTTAATCTCCATTCTACTTGACACCCTTAGGTGATATTGGGGGATATGGTCCGTTCACTCTACTCGACTGTTGGGATCCACCATTAATATATACTACCCGTAAGTCAAGTACCATTTGGTATATCAAAAGAATTAACATACTCCATTATTTCCTTTTACTTAGACCCAAAGTAAATGGGAGGAAACAATCAATTCTCACTTATGGAACCAAGAGTTTATGTATACCAGCCAAAGCTCATGTAAAAGACCTTAATTCTTTGCCTAAGGAATTACCTTAATACGTATTTTTTTGGTTGCATACATTAAATAAATGTGAGAGGCGTCGGTCCAAAACCCCATGTTGGTTTATGAGGCTAACCATTTTGTCCTAGGAATAGAAAGAGAATATTGACCATGAATCGTGTGTGGGAGCTATAAAGGTGGAGGTCATGCATTTCCTTACTCCCATTCCCCTTTATATGTATATAATTGCTATGGTTGTGATGTGCTGCATTCACATCATCTAATTCATTTACCATTCATTTAGATATACTCCATCATGGCTCGATCTAGAAGATCAAAATGCCAAAGAACGAGAGACTTGAAAGAGGTATCGAAAGCAAAACGAGCTAAAAGAACTCTTTCCAACAATGACAATAGTGTTGAGGTTTAAATGCCTAAATGGAAAGCTCCCCTAAGAGGTTTTGTTAAGAGAAGTACATTGGCTCTTCATTGAAATAAAGCTAGTACAAATCGATTCAGTGATTCTTTTCTGTGGTGTAGAGGCGTGATTTATGATCTTGCATAGAATCATTGGATTCCTTGAAGACATAGGCCATTTGATCCTTAGAGATACAAGGCCTTATTAAACTAATTAGGCTTTGAGATTTTTATATTGTGTATAGTTTGCTTTTAGAGTAATAAAAGAGTTCGTCTTTAGCCAAATATTAATATTGGAGAGAAAAGAAACAAATATATATAAATAAAAAATAATGATAATAAATAAAATAATAAAAATAAATAATCTCTCGCTCAAATGACATTTGACACAAAAAGAAAGGGATGTTTTAGATGCAACAAATATTTGGCTAAAGAATAAAGCATGTTTTGCTTTTAAATAGCTCTTGAGAGCCTTTTCTACAATTTTGAAATTTGATTAGTCTAAATTGAGCCATAATGGAGTATAACATTAATTGCATTTCACAATGTTGTGACTGTATGATATTTTCGCGTGTTATTCCCTCATCACACATTCATTCATGCATGCATCATGCCAAATTTCTAACATTTATTTTGTGCAGACAAAATAGCATCACGTAAAGAGAGAACATTGAAAACAAGTGGTTGGTTCAGGACGAAAGACTGCCCAGTCAGAGTTAAAGAACCTTCAACCTTCTGTTTTACCAAGCTTAAATTCTCTTGATCAATTAGGCTCCCATTTGGAAGTTGAACACCTTCCATCCTAGGTAGACTTGTTGCGTCAGACAAAATGGTCGAAACCAACATTTCTATAGCTGATATGAGAAATGATTGAAAAAGTAGTTGCGTCTAGCATCGAAAAACTTATGAAAGCTAAAAATGGAAAAGAGAACATCCTCATCAAAGAAGGAGAAGGAGCCAATAATGAATCCATAAGAAAGTAACATGGAGATGACACATGGCAGGATGAAGAGTTCTTCTAGAAGCTAGTTACCAAGAAGGTTGAGTTTGAACTAGTAACTTCAGAAAGATTTGAAAAGCTGGATAAAATGCTTGAGAAGCTACATGTATTCACGAAATCCAAAGGCATGGTCCAATATATCAATTTTGATGATGATGAGGATGAAGAGCTAGAATTAAGGTAGACGATTCTAGTCACTTATAAGATGTCAAAAGTAGCAGGGCATGATTACAGTAGCGACCCAAAAGTCCACTTGATGTAGTGTAAATCCATCATATAACTGGCAAGATTGATGATAAGGGAGATTTTAAAGATGTTCCCGATGTCTTTAACTAGATCGACTCAAACATGGTACTACAATCTGGACAAGAAGTTCAGAAGAGATTGGAATGAACTCACTTTGATCTTCCTCAAAGAGTGCGCCTATAATCTTTAGATGGGTGTTAACCTAAGAGATCTAGAGGCCATATTACAAAAACATGATGGGCCTTTCATTCACTACATGGCTCAATGGATAGCAATGTTACATAGATGAGGAACACACTCGACACTAAAGAGCAGATAAAGATTTTCATTAAAGGAACTTTGCTAATGTTCCATGTGAAGCTATACTACATGCCATTAACTGAATTTTCCCAAGTGTACGAAGTGGGAATGGCCATTAAAGACAAAATCAGGGAGGATAAAAAATATGGGAACCACTCTAGGAACTTCACCAGGTTTAGATTCCAAAGGTTCAATTAAACCAACAAGGCTCCAAACAACAGCAAAAGTGCCACAACCGCTGTCTTGGAAATCAAACGTACTAATGTGCCACCAAGAAGGTTCTCTAACTTTGGAACTCCTCTTTCTAGGGTTTTTGAGGAAGTGAGAGCAGCAAGCCTGTTGAAACCTCTTACTCTGAGACCTCCTTCGCTTAATTCATTAAGTAATTTTGATCAAAGTGCATGCTGTTAGTTCCATTAGGGCAAGGGTCATACCATAGATAATTGTTTATGGCTTAGGTAGGAGATCTAGAATTTGATTAATGATGGCAAGATCATTGACTCGGAGAAATCAAGGGCTATCACAAGGACCAATCCACTTTCACGCTTCAAGATGTGCCACCACCAAAGAACTTGTTCATCATAGAATTAAGGAAGTCTCCCAAAGATGTGCTATTGGAATTTAAAGAATAGAAGGGGATGGAAAAAAGATATTCCTAGAGCAAATTTGGATTATGGTGCTAGACATATGGGACAGTGATGAAGAGTGGGCAGTACAGAACAAGTAGATCTAACTAGAAAGCGAGGATAAGATAGTGGAGAATTCCATTACTCTGGATGCATGGAGTAGTGACAGTGAAGAAGAAACTGAAGTCATAAGCCATGTGACCCATAGTGGTTGAATCTATCAACCAGAGTCAATGAAGCCTCAAGAGGAGAAAGGAAAAGAAAAGGCAAGTTTATTAGAAATGCTGAGGGTAGAAGCTGAATATAACACTCTAATCAAACAAATAAAAAGGATACATGCTAATGTGAGCATGTGGGATTACTTGTCTTATTAAAGGTGCACCGATAAGCCTTACTGAAAGCGATAGTATAGATTCTACTTTCATCAACCATTTCAATAGTGGACTTCATGGGGATGGTTTGATGTGATCCTCTCATGATCATTTTTTCTGATGAGGAACTTTCCCCTGAAGGAAGAAACCACACGAAAGCCTTATTTATAAATGCAGAAGTGAGAGGTAGCGTAACTGGCTATGTAATGATCAATGATGGATCAACTCTAAATATGTGTCCTTTGAATATTCTTTCCAAATTTAAGTTTGGACGTGTGTGATTGAGAAACCTCTGATGTCATTATTAGGGCTTATGATGACTTAAAGAGGTAAGTAAAAGGAACATTAAAGACAGTTGTCAAAGTAGGGCCAATTGAAAAGGAGATCGAGTTCATTGTGATTGACATTCCATCGACTTTTGCCTTATTGCTGAGGCATCCATGGTATCACTCTTTGGGAGGTGTACCTTCCACTTTGCACAAAAAAATGAAATTCGCATTCAACGGGGAAATTATCACTGTACATGTTGTTAGTGAAAGAAGCATAACTACTCTTAATATCGATAGGCAGGTTATACTCCCATGGATTGGTTTTTGGATTGCTATTTTGAGTACTGATATAAGGCCCACAGTGTGCAACATTATGAAGAGAATAAACTATGAAGAAGGGAAAGGTCTTGGAAAGAATCAATAGTGCATTACTGAGATGCCTGAGATTTGTTCTCAGAGAAATCATATGGGCCTATGATACAAAGTCGAGAGAAAAATGTCGAAGACATATGGCTAGTAGATATGGATGGGGGTTTTGTCCTTTTGAATGAACATTCCTCTTCGTGTTTACCAATAGAGCCTTTTTTGCACAAGGGGAAGATATATTCCAGACCAAAATATTCACAGATGTAATTGACATCCAGTTGTTCATGGAGAATTAGAAGTTGAGCCAAAGAAAGAAGAAAAGGCAAAGCCAGTAGAATTAGAGGGGGTTGAAGGATTGCAACCAATAGAAGGAGAAGAGGAGTGGGAGGAAGAAGTGGCCTAAGATGAGGATGACAAAGGCAGTTGCTGAAAAGGAAGAAGAGCTTATGGATCAAGCCCTGAAAGTAATCCAGGGCTTGCATCGAAGAAAGCTTCAAGGAAATCGAAATTCATGCTGATTCGTTTATTTATGTTGTTGATGGTTTTGATTGTGATGAACTTTCTATGATTTGTAATGATATAAACTTTGATTTTGCTTGTTTGTTTGATGTCTTTCTTGACGGTTCCATACATCAAGTAGATAAGCACATACACATATTTGACATAAATTCATTGTGCATGCTTCAATTTAATATTAACACAAAAGAAAACCCGCGAAATTTGTTAATCGAGTCTAACCTAATGTTAGAATAAAGTAGAAGCCTTTGCATGGAGCTATGAGGATATGCCTGCGATAGATAGATTCATAGCGGAGCATACAATCCCTTTGAATCCTAAATCTAAGCCAGTAAAGTAGAAAAGAAGATTAAAACTAGAATGGCCTGACAAAATTAAAGAAGAAGTGACCAAGTAGATAGATGTCGGGTTTTTAGAGGTGGTTCATTATCCAAAATGGCTGGCGAATATCATCCCCATTCCTAAGAAAGACGAAAGGGTTAGGATGTGTGTCGATTATAGGGATTTGAACAAAGCATCTCCAAAAGATGACTTTCCTCTTCCTCATATCGACGCCTTGATTGACAATGCAGTGATGATGGGATGTTATTCAATCATGAATGGTTTCTCAGGTTATAATCGAATTCTTATGGCATTGCAAGCTAAAGCCAAGGCAGCCTTGATAATAGAATCTAGTACTATTTGCTACTAGGTAATGCCGTTCAGTTTGAAGAATGTTAGGGCAACCTACCAGAGGATGGAAACCACACTATTTCATGACATAATCCATAAGAAGTTAGAGGTGTAAATTGATGATATGATTGTCATGATGAAGACACTCGAAGAATAGCCAGCAACCTTGGAAAAGTTCTTGGAAAGAGTCATCAAGCACAAGTTACAATTGAATCCAATGAAGTGTGAGTTTAGAGTGACATCAGAAAAAGTACTAGGGTTCATCGTAGGGCCCGAGGGAATAGAAATTAATCCAGGAATGATCAAAGTTGCAAGAAATGGAGTTGCTTAACATCGAGAAGTAAGTGAGAATTTTTTTAGGAAAAATGCAATACATTAGCAAGTTCATATCAAAGTTATCTATTGTGTGTGACCTGATTTTCAAGCTTTTAAGGAAAGATCTACTAGTCAAGGGGAATGATCATTGCTAGACAACTTTTGGAAAAATTAAGGAGTATTTGTCAAATCCCCCAGTTTTGTGCCCACCAAAGCTGGGAAACTCTTAATCTTATACGTGATAGTGGAAGACACTGGAATCATGGCCATGTTTTCACAAGCTAATAAAGCCGGTGTTGAGAAGGCAATGTATTATTTGAGTAAGAAGCTTCTTCCAAGTGAATAGAAATATGACTTGATAGAAAGAACTTATTTGGCAATGCATTAGTACTCTCCAAAGTGAAAGTAAAGGTGGAACTAGACCCGTGTGTCGACTCGTCGACAATGACAACTATATGAAGGGGCGCAGCTTCAGAATCTCTCTGCGAGCGATTGTCGCATTGTTGAGGCTGTTGTGGGAATCAAGGTGCAATTTGTAAGTAAATAAAAAAGACACCAGGGCAAAGCCGAGAATGAAATTCTATAGGAATTGGGACTTACTGGTGTAGGAGGAACATCCTATCCTATGTCCTCCTCCTCCACATCTGCTAATGGATCAATCTCCCTCAAAAGAGGCACACAAAACGAAAGCTATGTCCTCACAACCAAGCATAAGCACTAGGTTCGAAAGCTGCAAGGGAATTGATAGCCGCTATGCCTCAACAACCTGTAAAAATCTCCTGATCAGACCGAATTGACTGTATTGCCAACATAACATAAGGGATAGTATGAGGTACTCGCCTACGGTCCAAACCCAACTACCATTCGTGAACCCTCTCACCCAAGTAGTATGAAGAGAACACAACTCTGCTCATATGTGATAGCTGTCTGAATGAACCTGGGAATGCCAGTTGTATCCCCCCATGGGTACCTCACAATCTTTAAAATAATAAAAAGAGAGAAATCAAAAGAAGAAGAAGAAGAGGAAAAAAAAATAAAAATAAAATAGTTTCAATAAAACAAGAAAATAATAAAAGTGATAAGAATCAAGATACAATCAGACAATGAATAGCTTACTCAGCCCCACTTGAGGCCATTCAATAGCTGTCGAAATATCTTGACCTATAAAAAAGTGTGGCGATATTTTTGGCTGTATCCCCATGCTTGACCACAAGGGAAGGTACTCGCATCCCAGCCTCTTGGAAAGCCCGATAGCACAGGCATGGGGAGTATGTCGTGCTCATAGGCCTATATCTATATCAATTAAACACAAGAGTCAATAAATAGCAGAAAATGAAAGCAAAAGGCAAGCAGTGGTGTAGGCAAGGGTTTTCATACCTCAATGGCATGCCTGTAGCCGACCTTCAATTGTGCTCCCCTAATGCATAAGTGCATGCCATATTGTAGATATGATAAAGCAGCTCCTCCCTGATTATGTTGCTTGACAAAGTCCAAGTCATGAAGAGGAAGAAGTGCCAAATTGACATCATTATCGTAGTTTGTAAACAAAGTAGTGGAGAGAAGATACCATAGATAGGCCCCAGCCACTACATCCACGTGCATCCCCTCAACCTACTCACAGGACATCTCCCTGTACTATGAGTGGATGCTATCATATCTGACTCTATCCTAATTGATGATAGGCTCTACACTAATGGCAGCTCGTAAGCTATCACGCAGCTCACACTCACTTTTGAAAACAAAGCAAAGGTAATCATGGTAATACAATATAATAGCTTATTCTAACATATTTTATATGTATGTATGCAAAAACACAGCAAAATAGGCAAGATAGAAAGACAATGGTGTCACACAGCCTCAAATGGCACCAGCCTTAATTGTTGGGCATAGTGCCCTTAGGTTATGGTGCCATGCCAAGGGCACAACACCTAGGAAGGCACCACGCCAAAGGTACCGCAATCCCAAAGAAGGCGTCTTGCCAACAAAGCAAGGCGCCAAGCCAAACTCTTATGGAACACACCATAAGTGTATGGTGCATGCTAAGACGGGTCCGATAAAACCCTAAGTCACCCAAAGTTCAATTTCAAGTAAATTCTAACCTAATTCTTGATTTCTAGCCCAGTATTCTTGTGTTTCTAATAATAATTATGTAGGAAAATGTAAGAGAAAGCAATGAAATACCTTGATTGAGCCCCAACATAAGTGATGCAACAAATCATGATGTGGGGAAAACGTTCGTGCCCACATCTAATATAAACTCTCGCAATTTCATGCTTGGACTTAGTCCCATACCCTGGGTTCAACTATGACATCTCCAAGGAGCCAATCAGCGATGTCTTCGGTGACCATTTGGAAAATCAAATGAAAAGCTTGAAAAGAGAAAAGAGAGAGTTGAGAGAATTTGAAAGTGAGAGGAAGAGAGAATGAATGAAAGTGATCAAATGATATCACTTGCCTCATTATATAGAGGTTATGGGCTTAAGGCCCAATTTCAGCTGATGAACCTAATGTGGTTGAATGACCCGATGTCAATGCTCATTTCTCATACTCCAAAAAATTATTAACGAGTGAATCGAAGCTGCACATCATTGGCCACAGGTAAGTATGCCTCTTTTTGCATGCCACGACATAATTTTTAATAACATCCAAAATACACAAATATTGAATTTTAGAAATTTCTTGCACATAGAAACACAAATATATCCACACACAAGGCCACTTGAGGTAAAATGACTCGCCTCATTTCGCGTGCCATCACACAACCCTTTGATAACACACATGAAATCACATGCAATCCTCTATAATTCCCTAGTGAGTCATTCCGTATGACATGTCGTAGTGTAATGTCCTATGAATTTGCACTAAAACATGTGTAATGCCTGTAATGCCCTATAATTTCCTCACGGGTTAGCTTGTTTGACATGCCATGGCACGATTTTGGATGACACACACAAATTCACTCATAATGCCCCATAATTCCCTAGTGAGGTGTTATTCCATAAATTTACACTGACCCAAACAAGATCACACACAATTTCACATAATCCCCAATAACATGATAACACACACTCCCCTAGTGAGTTGCATAATGCCGCACAATGCTGTACCAATTCATATGAGAAGACACATGGTTTCATAAAATTTCCAACAAATTGCCTGGTTTTGAGTTCCACAATGTAATGATAAAAATTCACGCATAATCACACATCAAATCCCTAGTGGAATCACATGTTTCTATCAAGTAACAAAAGTGCACAGGTCCTTGGGCCTAGTCATGGAATTACTAATCATCATTGGTCAAAGGGCCTCTTTTTCATCATGGCAAAGTTTAGTGTTGCAGGAATTCTTAGAGAAGTAAACGCTCTAGGCTTCAACACCCAAAAGCATAACTTCCCCAGTAGAATTAGCGAAATGAATTATTGCCATCTAGAAGGATAAGATCCCCTATGAATTATAAAGTGATGCATCGTAAGTCTCCTAAGGCAAATCAATTATACTGTCCAAAGTGATGCGCTGTAAATCCCTTGAGGTAGGTCAATTAAGCCGTCCAAAGTGACGCGCTATAAGTCCCTGAGGTAGGTCAACTAAGTTGTTTAGTTGTGGCATATGGGGAGCATCTTAAATTTTATGCTGTCGTTTGATGCACTTCACTTTCTATGTTGTCATTTGACACACTGCACTTTTTATGCCATTGTTTGAGGTAATGTACTTTTTATGCCATCATTTGGCGCACTTCAAATTTTACACTGCTGCTGGCGCACTTGCACTTTAAGTCATCTAGTCATGGCACACCGTCCAAAAGGACAACCTCCCTATGGGAATCATCTCAAAACTTTATGTGGCGCACCATCTAAAAGGACAATCTCCCCACGGGGAGCATTTCAAAACTTTATACTACTATTTAATGCATGATACTGAGATGTAGGAAATTTTATGATAATTCCAATGCATCAAGAATTTAATCGAACATCGTTTAGGCCTTGAACCAGCATCTAGAAGTGAAATAATGCAAAATAATCAGAATAGAGGGCCTAGGCACCCACTAGCAGCAAAATGGCACCAACCACCTCTAAAACGGCACCGAGCCCCTCTAAATTGGCGCTGAACATGGTTAACAATGGAGGGTAGGCTGATGCCAATTTTGGGGTCATCGATGCTGATTTTAAGGTCATCAGCAAAGATATTGGCATGCTAGATAAACCCTTTTGCCTATAAAAAGGCACTTCTAACTCTCATTTCCTCACCTCTTGTGGGTTTTGCTATTCGCAATGACTCCTCTCCCTCAAGAGTGATTCTAAGTACAAAAGTCTAATTTTTACTCTTCTTTGTTAGTCAAGCAAGAATCCGACTTGATTCTCAAACGCCGATCTTTTCGACGCTCAATCACACTTTAGTCTTCCGTAGGCCAAAGCTACTAGTTAGGTGATTCATCATTAACTAAATATTGTGATCAATTATTAATTCATCATTTAACAATATTCAAGATGATGCTAGGGTCGTTGTGCTTGTCCTTAGTAATATTTTGGAGCAAGACTCTATCTCCTTGATCGAGGAGGCGAGCTAAGGAACTATGAAGCCGTACGCATGTGCAAGCCAACCTTTCGACTTTGACTTGACGTAGGGTGTAATCACTAAACTAAAAATTTATCAATTCAAGCCCAGTTCATCTGGTACCTTATCAACTATCAAGCCCGGTCCATCTGGCACTATGTATGCTTTAAGCACGGTCCATCCAGTAAATCGATTTAGGTCTATTTGGCAAAACCTCAGAATCAATTTTCAAATCTAAGTTCAAACTCAACCGAAAAACTAATAAGCCCACTCTAAGAGTGGCACCTTCAAAACTTCATGTGCTCTGATCCTCATACAAATGAGGTACGAAGGCATAACTAGGGATTTAAGCTTAGGTAGCGGGCCCCTGACCGAACTGACCAGTCGTGACTTAGGGGAATGTGTTGCACGACCTAGAACCCCTCAATAACAAGACTAAAGTCGGGTTCCCCTCTAAAATACACACCTTTATTACATTTGTTTATTTTTAATGCACTATATTTAAAATATTGATATGTATTCTGAGAATGCCCATGCATCGATAAATTGACATTCATGCAAAACAATGATTTTGATATTCAATTTAAGCCCAAGCGGTTGATCTATATGTAAAGAAACCGAAAACCTAGTCCTCGAATCTAATGGTTTGAGGCTATTGCATTTTATCCATTTTGGAACAATTAAGGAGTCAATCACGGGGTTTTACCTTATATTTTCCTTGAAAATAAAAATAAAGTAAGGTGGCGACTCTAAAACATCACACACAGTTAAAGCACTTGAAAGAGCCAATCAGACATCATTTAAACACTAAATAGATCCATAAAATTGATAAAATTGGTAATCAGATCAATTAATAACACAATTAAGCCACATATAGGGCTAAAAAAAATGAACCTAAAGGGACCACAATAGGGTTTCAACCAATCTCGACATTTCTAGTTTCTCCATGACGAATCGACCAATGGTACCATCCAGTCATACTCCGCCACTGCAGGTCTTTCCCATGGTGCTCGAGAGGGAGCTCATAGGCTGGCGACTCTACTGGGGACCTTAAACATTTTTCAAACTAAAAAATGTAGTAAGAGGACTATCGAGTAGATTTTGGATCTCCATTTTGGGTTCAAATTGAAAATCACCTTGCATACATACAAGTGTATCATTTGGGATCTTTTCCCATCATTAGAATTAAGCAAACAGAGTTTCTCTTATCACCCTGGGGAAATCTTCCTTAAAGCTACCTTGGTCGAGAAAGCTGCTTTGGTATTTAAATCATAAGTTGAGAAGGCATAATAGAACCAATTTTGGTATTTAAATCATAAGTTGAGCTACAAGTATTGGAATTGAACATAAGAGGATATTTTAGAAAGCTGAGAAATAGAGCTACAACTTTCATGAAGAAGTCAGAAGCAAATGGAAATTATAAATGGGTCAAAAATGACTTCCAGTCCACCTGAGTACACCTCTAGCATCAAAATTCATCAAAAACCTAAAATTTAAAACTTAAGAGAATGAAAGGGAAATTAGAATATTATTTCACTAACTTCTTTTTCAAGCTTAAACAAGCTTAAAAATATTTATGGAAGGAGGGTGAGTTTCACTAAACTCAGTACATAATAATAAATAATGCGAACTCACACATTCAGGCAGTATGCTTTCACAATGTATAAAATGGGCACACTTCACAAACACGCACCATACATCAGCATATTCAAACAAATCACATTCAGATTTTCACGACATGTGAAAATTGGTCAGTGAAGTCACAAATCTACCTATTGGCCCCCGGCCAAATACCATTATAATAATATACATATATCAGGGAGCCAATCCCCCGTACCTGGCCCATTGACCCATAGTGACACACGTCATCCAAATTTCCATCTAGATACAAAGCACATTATTTTACATCGCAATTATTCACCAAATATATTCAATACAATAAATGCAACATGTGAATGTAATCAAGGGTGGAAATTGCATAAATTTATGAAATCAAAATATCATATATTAAAGATTAACATTATAGAACTGGAATATTATATTTGGAAGATGAAGAAAATCAATATAACAATAAAAATAAGAAATGATTCATGATTATTTTAAATAATATAAAGAGTATATGGTATGCATATGAAATGCTTGTATACAGGATGGTGTGCACCATTCATTATCACTCACAGTGACCGAAGAATAAATTCAGGTTTATCCTGGGTTCTAATTTGGTGGAGCAGTAGAGGAACTCGGTTGATCTAAGAAACACATATAATAAGGAAAATACAATCAGATAATGACTCCCTTAATTAAGAATTTTAAAAAATTGATTTAATAACCTGTCTACCCTTTAATTCTTTTAATCTCCCAAATAATTAGTTCTACCCTTTAATATACTCCATTTATTAAAAATCTTTCAAATGTACCCATTGAACCATAATAAAGTAAATTTCAAAATTTTGAAATCTTAATACTTACTAATTAAATCCCATAATTAATTTAATTTACTAACTCTCTCAAAATTAATTAAAATCCTATATTCACTTTTCAATTAATTAAATCTTTATCGAATTTATTTTACTAAATCCTCAATTAATCATCAATTACATAACCAATTATCAAAATATTCAAATTAACTAATTACTCAATCAACTACTAAAACTCATACTAAAAAGTACTAATCAATCATCTAATAATATAATAAAATCAACTAATCAAAATACTAACAATTAACCAAAATACTAAAATTCAATTACCTAATTAATTATCAAAAATTAACTAATTAACTACAATTATTCCTCAAATATTAAAATTCTCCCAAACAATATATAATCCACAAATTAATCTACGAACCAAAATAATTAAATACTCAAACCATAAAATCATTCAACCAAATATTATAAAATTAACTAACTAATTAATAAAAAATTTAACCAAATAAATTCTGAAAATCATGAAATTAATAGCCAATAAATATCAAAGTCCCGATAAATCCTTGAATTGAAGGAGGAGGAGACGGTGGCTGGTAGCAAGCTGGGCTTGCTGTGGTTGCTGGAAGGTGGCCAGCAGGAGGAGAGGAGCAGTTGTTCACTTGTCAAATGGAGGAGCTGCTGGAGCTGGGTCGCGCGATGGAGGAGCTACTTGAGTTGGGTCGCACGATGGAGGAGCTGGCCGGGTTTGAGTCGCGCGATGGAGGAGGGAGGAGCGGTGGTGTAGCTGCTGGTGGCAGTACTGGCAGCGCTACAGGCGGCTGGCATTGCACAGAGAGGGAGAGACAGAAAGAGGAAGAAAGCAAAGGGAGAAGGAGGGGCTGCTGTTGCCTTGCGCAAAAGAGTGGACTGGAGATGGTGATGCTGTGGTGGGCGGCGGAGCAGCGGCGGTGCAACTAGTTGTTGTGCAGAGAGAGGGATGAAGGTCAGCAAGAGAGTGTTGAGAGTGAGAGGGAGTTGTCGATAGAGAAGGAGAAGAAAATAAAAAGAAAAGAGAAAAGAAAGAAAGAAAAAGAAAAAAGAAAAAGAAAATAAAATTAAAATTATTAATAAAAACAAACCGTCCCTAACGTAATATGTCAGAGGAAAAGAATAGTGATGCATAGTGATTATCAAAAATATCCAGTTCTGGTCCAATTTTAATTAATTCGGTCCATTAAAAAAAATTGGTCTGATTTTTATTCGATTAATGGTTACTTGATTAATTTTAGAGCAGACCAAAATGATTTTCGGTCTTGATAATATTACGTGGCGTAATATTATTGGCTAATAATTTAACAATTAAATTTAAATGGAAATTATTTTGAAATAAAAATTTTAGGGTATTACACTAAGTTGCCGCGATTCTCCGAAAATATTCATGAAATATTATCTACCCACTTAAATCACGCAAACATGTTCCAAAAATATTAATTAACATATTAGATACTCATAGTAATTTTTTTGGACCAAAATAATACCATGCTCCGGACTGATGGTGTTATTTATAGACCGGTAAATCACTATTTACAACATCAAAAAACTAGATTGTTACAGTTCTCCCCCCCTAAAAATAAATTCATCCTCGAATTTACCTGATATGAATAACTGTGGATGCTGCTGTCGCATATCCTCCTCTCTCTCCCATGTAGCCTTCTCTATCTTATGATTCCTCCATAGGACCTTTACTAGAGGTATCCTTTTATTCCTTAATTCATTAACCTCTCTAGCAAGTATCCTTATGGGTTCCTCTTCATACATCAAATCTGGCTCGATGGTGATCGACTCAGCTGATATCATATACGAAGGATCTGATCTATATCTTCGCAACATGGAGACATGAAAAACATTATGTATCTGATCCATGTTTGGTGGTAATGCTAGTATATAGGCCAACGGTCCCACATGCTCGAAGATCTTGCATGGTCCTATGAACCTAAGATTAAGCTTACCCTTCTTATCGAATCTTAGAACCTTCTTCCACGGAGACACCTTTAAAGATACTCTATCACCCATTGCGTACTCGATATCCTTTCTCTTAAGATCAACATATGACTTCTTATGATCTGAAGCCGCTTTCAACCTTTCCTTTATAATCCTCATTTTATCCTCCGCATCATGGACCAAATTTGGACCCACTATCTTGCCCTCGCCAAGCTTTGTCCATCATAGAGGTGTCCTATAGCTCCTACCATATAAAGCCTCAAAAGGAGCCATCTGAATACTCAATTGGTAACTATTATTATAAGCAAACTCTGCCAGCCGAATATATCCCTCCCAACTGCTCTTAAACTTAATCACACAAGTCCTCAACATATCTCAAGCACCTGAATCACCCGCTCTGACTGACCATCTGTCTGCAGAGGGAAGGCTGTGCTGAAATGCAACCTAGTACCCAGAGCCTTATGTAATATCTTCCAAAATCTCGAAGTCAATCTCAGATCTCTATCAGAGATAATGGAAGATGGAACTCCATGCAGTCTCAAAATCTCATCAATGTAGAGCTCTATGTACTGCTCCATCATATAATCAGTCCTAACAGGAAGAAAATGCGCTGACTTAGTCAATCTGTCAACTATAACCCAAATGGCATCTTTCTTCTTGAGTGTAGTAGGCAACCCAACCACGAAATCCATGGTGATCCTATCCCACTTCCACTCCAGAATAGAGATAGGCAGTGGCAAACTCGACGGGACCTAATGCTCTGCCTTAACCTGCTGACAGGTCAAGCATCTCGACACGAAATCTGTAATGTCCCTCTTCATAGCTGGCCACCAATATTGCATCCTCAAATCCTGGTACATCTTATTATTGCCTGGATGCATGGAATACGGACTACTGTGGGCCTCTTTTAAGATACTCCTCCTCAACTCTGGGATCTTAGGCACACAAATCCGATCTCCAAAGTACAAGTAGTCGCCTCTAATCTGAAACCTCTTTTTCTTACCCTCTTTGACTAAGTCTTTCCACTCGGTAATGGTCTCATCACCTAGTTGTGCATCTCTGATCTGCTGCAACAGGCTAGGTCTCACCATAAGCTCTGCTTCAAGAGCACCATCACTAACCACTGATAACTGAACATTCATAGCACGAAGGGCTACTAAAGACTTCCTGGTCAAGGCATCTACAACAACATTAGCTCTGCCCGAATGGTACTGAATGGTGAAATCATAGTCCTTAAGTAGCTCTAACCACCTACGCTACCTCAAGTTAAGCTCTCTCTATGTAAGCAGATACTTAAGGCTCTTATGATCCATATACAAGTGACATTTATAACCATATAGATAATGCCTCCAAATCTTCAAGGCAAACACAATGGCCACTAAGTCCAAATCATGGGTAGGGTAGTTCTGCTCATATGGCTTAAGCTGTCAAGAAGCATAAGCAATTACCTTACCCTCCTGCATAAGCACACAACCCTGTGAAGCATAACTATACACATCATATGGCTTACCAGGAGCTGGTTGTGTCAACACTAGAGCCTTAGTAAGCATCGCCTTAAGCCTCTCAAACTACTCTAGCATGTATCCGTCCACTCAAATCGAACATCCTTAAAAAGAATTTTAGTGAAAGGGGCTACAATAAGAGAGAACCCCTTGACAAAACTCCTGTAATATCCAGCTAGACCCAAGAAACTGCGGATCTCTGTGACGTTCTTAGGTAGCTTCCAATCAAGCACCGCCTCAATCTTCTTCGGATCCACCCGCACACCCTCCGCCGAAACAACATGCCCTAAGAAGGCAATCTCCGTCAACCAGAACTCACACTTACTAAGCTTACCATACAATTGTTGATCCCTTAAAGTTTGCAGTACTGTCCATAGGTGGTGATCATGATCCTCTCTAGTCGGAGAGTACACCAAAATGTCATCAATAAAAACCACTACGAACTGATCCAAATAAGGATGGAAGATCCAGTTCATTAGATCCATAAATACTGCTAGGGCATTAGGCAACCCAAATGGCATCACTAAGAACTCATAGTGGCCATATCGAGTCCTAAAAGCAGTCTTAGACACATCTGACTCTCTAACCCTCAACTGATGATACCCAGACCTCAAATTAATCTTCGAAAATATTGTGGCTCCCCTCAATTGATCAAATAAATTGTCTATCCGAGGCAATAGATAACGAATCTTCATTGTCACCTTATTCATTTGCCTATAATCGATACACAATCTCAAGGTACCATCCTTCTTCTTCATAAACAAGACCGTAGCGCCCCAAGGAGAAACACTAGGTCAAATGAAACCCTTAATGAGCAACTGCTGAAGCTGAATCTTCAGTTCCCTCAACTCAGTGGTAGCCATTCGATACGGAGCAATAGATATCGGTGCAGTACCTGGCATAACCTTAATACTGAACTCAACCTCTCTCGTAGGAGGTAAACCAGGTAAATCCTCTGGAAACACATCCGGGAAATCACACACCATTAGAATCTCATTTACACTGGGAGGTCTCTGCTCAGGCTCAAGTAAACAGGCTAGGAATACTTCACAGCCATGCCGTATCATCTTCCTAGCGGTATTAACTGAAATAACATTAGAGAGGTAATCCTTTCTCTCACCCACAACTACTATCTCCTCACTAGTCGGAGTCTGGAGTGTGATTCTCTTATGTCTACAATCCATAATCACTCCACGGCGAGACAGCCAACCCATACGCAAAATCATGTCGTATTCCTAAAAAGGCAACTCTATCAAATCTCTTGAAAATACATGCCCATGAATGACCAAAGGGCAATCTCCATACACCCGGTCAACTACTAAACTCTGACCCAGGGGACTAGTGACCTTAATACGTGCTCTAGTGTGTCCGCATGCATACTACCCAATCTACCCACATGTATGCATATATATGAATGCGTGGAGCCTGAATCAATCAAAGCAAGTACAAAAGTGTTGAAGATAGAAAAGGTACTTGCAATGACGTCCGAAGCATCTTGCTCCTCCCTGCTCCTGATAACATATGCTCTCGTCGGTGCTCTACTCTCTAGTCTCTCCACCGTCTCAAAAATCGGCCTTTGATTCCTAGTACCATAAGCCTCATTACAACCCCTACCTTGACCTCTCTGAACATAGGGAGTTGGCCTCCCAACCTGGTGAGCTGGACTAGTCACTATCATAGGGCAATCCCTGATCATATGCTCGGTGGATCCACATCTAAAGCAAGCGATTGTAACTCCCCAACACAATCCAACATGTCTCCTGCCGCACTGAGTACAAGTCGATAGACCTGGACGTGCAGCACCTCCGCCACTAGCAACAGACGTAGCTGGAGGGGCTAACCTCGCAAATGTACCCTGACCCATTATCTGACTCAGTCTGACCCCCATTTGTGGTCCACCTCTAAACCTCTTACTATCGGACTGGACTCTAGAAGTCTGTCCAAATGTAACACTCTAGAATCTCTTATGCTTACCACTCTGCTGGGTCCTCTGAACTCTAGACTGTCTCTCACCCCGGATAACCTCAAGCTCTATTGCAGCCTTTCCCAATAAAGCTAGTGTAGCGTGGGGCTGGGATGTCAAATGCATCCGATACTCGTCCAGTAGTCCCTTCTTGAACCGCTTACATTGGTCTGCCTCAGTAGGGATCAGCTTAGCGGCGTACCTACTCAGCCACAGAAACTCCTGCTCATACTCTGAGACGGTCTTTTGACCCTATTTGAGCTCTAGAAACTCCACTATCCTTTAATCAGTGTACAACTCCCCCACATACTTCGCCCGAAACTTAGAGATAAAGAAATCCCAAGTAACATCTTCAGCTCTCGCTGTCTTGACCATAGATTCCCACCACAAATAAGCCTTCTCCTTCAGCAAAGAAACAACACATAACATTCTATCTCATGGAGTACACTGCATCTGGTCCAAGATCCTCTCCGTAGCCTAGAGCTAAAACTCTACTGTAGAAGGGTCATCATCCCTCCGACCCATAAAATCCTCAACTCGGTACTTCCTCAGTCTCTCTATTGGGGTCGGTGCAACTAGAGCCTGGGGAATCGCTTGTGTAGCCTGCTTCAATGCAGCTACCAACTGTTGAACAAGATCACCCTGATTCGGCCCTACAGCAGCTTGCCCCGCAGCTGAGGCACTCTCTGCATCGGAACCCAGAACACCACCAGCTGGTACACCACCCTCTAACATAGCACCCTCTGGAGGGGCATAACTGTCCATCTCCTCATCATATAGATGTTGAGACATCACTGAAAACCTACATGGACCAACAGGTTTGGATAAGAGAGAAGTTCCCAAAACAGACTATTATGACATGTATTTAACTTAAATTACTTATATAATTACTCCAAAATACATAAACTCTCACTCCAAATCACAAATCCCAGAATCGATTAAACCTATGCTTTGATAGCACTAAATGTAACACATGCTGCCCAATCCCGGAGAAACAGACGGCGGATGCCACATTCGGTGTCGGAGCACCACCTTATCTCACTTTCTAACTCTAGATTGCATATTAGAAGTGGTTAGATTTTCATAAGGAGGCAAGTAATTAAAAATTTTAAAAGTAGAGTTTAAAGAAATTCCTATGAAAATTTTGCAAGAGTTTCCCCTAAAAATTAACTTGCCACACAAAGAAAATATATACACTTTCAATATAACTTCTCCAAACCCCAAAAATTCAATTCAACTCAAATCATTAGCAAGCACTTCTAAATAATCATCTCTTACATTTAGATTCTATCATCAATATTATAACCCATTCATTTCAGATGTAATTATTTATATTCATACACCAAAATATAATCAAAGTCATTACTTAATTAATTACAACTCTTAATTAATAATAAACTTAATATACACAATCTTCACCATTTACAATTTCTATGTACATGCCAAAATCACTATACAAGATATATCCTACCCAAAATGCTATATCTACTCTTATGCTCTCCTTAGGTCGTGAAGGGCGTCCTTCGCTCCTAGCTTGCACGTGCTCAAATCAATGCGCAGAGTGGAAGACTCAGTGGTGGTAAATAATCAACAATGTAAAATAACACACATAGCCCCAAAAGTGAGTCTCAAAAATGCTTAAAATTGCTCAAATATATATAAATTAAATATCGAAATCATATTAACTAAATTTGAACACCGTGAAAACCATAAAATAAAAAGGAAAAGATTAATAAACACATGAGTCTTCATTCTTTATAATTTAATAAAAATTCCATTCTCAATTAAGGCTCGTACTAAACAGAAAAAATGTAAGCAGATTCGATTGTGGCCTATGGAACCGCCACCCCTATCATATAATCGTGGTCTATGAAAGCACCACCGTGGCCTGTGGAAGCGCTACCCCCATCTCATAATAAGTGCGTCCGCTTATTCATAAGGGCTGATAACCTAGCTTATGATCATAGCTCCACATAAATAAATGGGCTGATAACCCGAGCATGCTCATATATCGCAATACATCTCATCATATTATAAGTCAATCATATATAGTAAAGGCCAAAATAAATGCATTCTTCCACAAATAGTCTCATTTCTCATTCACCATTTCTTATCTAAAAATATTTTTAAATTAACACTTATTACGTATACATAAATCCTTTGCAAAATATCTTATAACTTAACATATTCCTCACAAAATTTCATAAACTTATAACTTACTAAAATTATCATATTCTCCATTTTTTATACTTAATAAAATAAATTCAAT